>JAXGGA010001768.1:0-140917 GCA_038373865.1 Uloborus plumipes | reverse complement strand
GCCCTCCCCCCTCTATACACAGAAAGAAATTTGTGAGCAAATAATATAAAAGTACCCAAAATTTTGTATTAATCATTACATAACTTAACATGCAATCTGAAATTTATGTGTGCATCATAAAAAAACAGGAATTAAATGCAATCTGTTGGTATTTTGAAAAATATTTTTAAAGAGGAATATCAATATTTAAAAAAAAGTAATGAAAAAAAAATTATTTTAAGGTACTTTCATAACTTGGTGAAAGGGGTAATCGCTCGGTTCATCCCCCTCTTTGAACGGCCCTGCCCTCTTTCTGCTGGCTCTCATTGACAAGCAAAATAGGAGATTCATATTTTTTGTGATAAACGTTGTAGTTTGTCCATTGTTTAAAATGAATTGAATTTTATTTGTGTAATATAAAAAATCAGTAAAATAATAATTGAATCAAAAAAAAAAATTAAACAAATATCTACCAAAAATTTTTTTTCCAATTGTCATCCCATGCATATTTTTACCCGACTACGGCAAAGCCTAAAGGAAATCTTATGTTTTCAGCAGTCTGGCTATGTTTGTGGTTAAGGATGTTTCACCGTAGCTCCTAAACTATTCATTCGATTTTGATGAATGAGATGCCAATCGATTCGATTTCGGGTCGCGAGTGTCATAGGCTACTTTTTATTAGAATTTAACAAGAGGAAAGATCAATTATTCCTAGAGAAGCACCGATTTTAACCGATATTTTCGTATCTAAGTGTTCAAAAGTCGCAATCAACAATGAATTTCCAGTTTAAGGCTGACATAGATTTTAGCATGAAATTATTGTTATGTACATTTAATTTTGTAATGTATATTCATTTGCTAATATACAGTGGAGTAAAATAAAAAAGTTTTAAAAACCTGTAACCCGACAACAAAAAAGCTCTAAAAAGTAAGAAATAATAACAAGTTTAAAAAACTATAACCCGACTACAAAAAAACACTGAAAGGTAAGAAACAAGGTAGGTGCTATTTAATATCATCGTCTTATTAAATAAAACAAGTCGTTTGATATCTTAGCTATACCTGTTTATTTAGTTCTACGACTTGAACCCTCAGCAAGTTCCACATTAACAACATAATTCAATTCAAATGCTGTAGTCGTGCGTTGTCAACTACAAAAAAAAAAAAAAAAAAAAAAAAAAAAAAAACAATTTGATAGAATTACATTATAACCTAATTTACCATTCTTGTATATATATATATATATATATACATAGGCGTCACCGAGGTCTTATTATTGGGGGGGACGGACTTTGATCTCATTTCGGCTTCAAAAATTTCATCGTGCGGTACGAAAAAGATCTAATTTGGGTAGCCAGAGGGAAGGCGTCTATCCCCCCCCCCCCCCACCAAGTGGAGAAACAAGCAAAAGCCGAACAAGATTTTCGATGTTTGAAAACAAGTTTCTAACACCTATTTCCATTTGTGTTTAGTTCTTTTCTAATGTCTTCTAAGCATGCCATATTTTTGAATTTTGTTTTGAAAAGAAGTTATGTTTTCAACACCAATGCGTCAAGTTCTGGATACTCTTCGGCAAGATCTAAATTTCCCCCCTTCAACAGTAAATTTTCTAAATCGACTTGTTTTTGAACCCCTTTTTGATTTAGAATGCGATCTTGTAGCCCTGCAATTGTTACATCCAATAATTGGAAGAACTGTTTTCGATAATATTCTTCACAGGAAGAAAACTCGTGACTCCTTGCAGGGCCATCGTATCGTTTTGGAGGTCTTATCTTGCGAGGCAGACCCCCTTGGGCTCCAACCCAAGTTCTTCAATTTTTTCTTCGCATTCGTAAAAAAATAGAAAAATCTCCTCGTCAATTCGCAGGGCTGTGAGACCATTCACAACTATTTGGACTGATTGTACGAGTCCTGCAATTGAATTTTTCCTCCCTTGGAAAGATTTATTCAAAAGCTCTTGATAATCAGTGGCCTGTTTTCCCAAAACCAATCCAAGATAATTGGCTCCGTTTTCAAAAGCGGCCAACAGACTACTGCCACCTTCATAGCCGTCTGCTGCCAACTGATTAAGAGTTTCCATAATTATGGGGTACTTATTCAATATTTCTTTTACCTGTGAGCATCGATAAATCCATCTTGTTGGACCTTAGAGGTCTAATTCTGCCCACGTTTCCAACTGGGCATTCAGTCTCATTCTGTAGAAGGCTTTGAAATAAACTACAAATTTTTGTCCTTGACAAAAATATTCCAAGTTGATTCGTAATTTCCAAAGTCTTTTTGATTATCAAAGCAGAAGCAGAACTGCAACTTTCCTTCATAATTAAGTTCGAACAATGTGCTCCACAATGAACAAATTCTGCCAGCGGCTGTTTTTCGAAAATAATAGATTGGGCACCTTTAATGGGCCCGCTCATGTTTCCTCCATCGTTAGTTAGACCTCGCAAATTTTCTATAAAGAAGCCTAAAAAGCGCGTCATATATCAGCTCTGCTACAGCTTTTCCCGTAACCGATTTAGCTTCATAGAATCCGAGGAAACTTTCGTGTGGCTCCAAATCTTGGTCACACCACCTAACACAAATACTTTCTTGCTCGTGTCCAGAAATGTCTCTGGTACCGTCGCAAATAACGGCAAAAATGAAAGGGGAAGTATCCTTTATACGTTCAACAAGTTGTAAGGTTACTGCATGCCCAAAAAGCTCAATAATTTCGTTTTGGGACATCGGACAAGGGCCCGAACACAACACCAGGGTCGAGGGTCATCTGTATTTTGTTGATTACTATAGAAAGCAGCACAATGGAAGTCGGAAGAAGAGATACCGTAAAATGGGGTTAATCGGAACACTTTTCAGCTTTGATTGTAAAAAAAGCAGTTAAAAGATTTTTTTTTAATTTTATTTTTTGGGTAAAAACTTCGGTCTTGCTTTACTTTTGATATTCCAAGCAAAGACAAAAGATTTTGAGCAATTATTATTAAAATATATAGCAAATTATGGGTGTTCCGAATCACCCGCTGATAGGGGTCAATCGGAACACTTGTTAAAATTTTTATTTTTTTCAATTTAATCTGTAATAGGTCTCACAAACATGAGTAATATTGATGGGGGAGAATAAGAACAGATAATTACTGTCAAATAAATGTATAATTTCAGTACCAGTAAAGGTTTATAATTTGTGAAAATTCAAAATAATTTTGAACTTATGAAAAATGAAAAGTAATTTTAAGAAAAGCTTTTGAATTGAAATGCAAAGATTTAACATGAATGGAAGTCACTCATGTCGTCCACAAATATGTACTTGTCCTTAAAACTAGCAATTGTGACTTGGCTTAAGTTTTTTCATAACATCTCCTGGGATGAATTCTGCCTTTTCTTTAGTTTTTTGAAATTTCTGGGTTTCGGGGATTGTCCTGAAAGATTTTTTCGCTTATTCATCACTGTCTGTGTGCTGGACGTTTACTACATAAAGTCTATGTGACTTTCTCCCTTTTATTTTAAGTAAAAAAAAGTCTCCTGGAGAAAAAATCTTTTGAAATCTGTAACTTTTGTCATTCTAAGATCTAGTTGCTCACGAAAAGGGATAAACAGTAATAAATCCTTGTCCCTGTCTTGATTAGAAGAATTAGGGTTAGAATCTTGATTTTTCAAACAATTTCCTTCAAATAAGTTTGAATTGGAACAACAGAACTAAGTGTTCCGATTCACCCCGCAATTTTTTTTTTCCCATGGCATTTTTCAGAATTCTTCACTTTTATGACACAATTTATAAAAAATGTAAATTCTAATGTGGTATTCTGTCGTTCAGATACATGTAAAATTGAAACATACCACTCATAGTTTTTAAATATAAGAAGGTTTGTTCTTGCATATGAAGTTTTGCAGTCTATGAAAATGTGATGTTTCTAGCATTCAACGTGCAGCCCTCTTTAGAAGCCAGTAGCGTTGCCAGATTGACAAAAGTATTTTTTTCCTACTTCCTATGATCTTACCTTTCTAAAAAAAATTCATGGCGAAAAATACCCAATAGTATATTTATGAAGAATTTCTTTGTACGGTTGGGAAGTTTTGTTCCGATTGACCCCGCTGTTCCTATACACCCCATTTTACGGTACTTCACTTATTTGCTAATCACTCCTATTCCAGTCAAAAAACGGAAAACAGCTTGAATGCTCGTTAACAATTTGTTCCAATACGAAAAGGAGCCGTTTTTTGCCAAAGGGAAGAGACTAGTAATAAAAGTGTCGTCTGTACAGCTTATATGTTTTCTTCAAGTCTGACTGAGAGACATTGCGACCCCTCATTACCTATCCGCGAATTAAGTCCGCGATTACCTATCCATCTTTCTTCTTTTAACAGTCGACAGTCAACTGCGCTATCACGGAAAGAAAGAACGGCTATTGAAAGGACAGTTGGAAACAAATCGCTTTCTTTGATGTCTTTTCTTGTAATGAAAAATGGATCATTTCTAAGTAACTAAAAGCGACCATTTTAATAAAAGAAAGACGTCGTAGAAATGTCTCAGAAATCCACTTAAACTTACAAGTTTAAAAATTCAGAGTTCAGTAAAGATTCTAAAGTTTAGAGGTTTCATAACTTTTTGCAAACATAGAAAAAAAGAATGAAATTTGCAATACAGTATGAAATAAAGTTTCGATTGATCATACAAATTTCAAACAGCTAAAATATTAATAAAAATTGAAAAAATAAAAAATATGTAAAATTAGAGAGTTGGGAAGAAAAATTTTAGAGAGGGGATTTGCGCCAAAATTAAATAGCTAACTTTACTTTGTTCGGTTATTGTCTACATAAAAACCTTCTTTTTTCTGAAATCAATGTATCACTTGATTATTGATTTATTGTAACGTGTGTCCTCTTATTTCTGAATTTTTAAGTGAAACTTGTGAAAAAATATTAGGGGGATGGAAACCTCTTGCCGGGGGACGTGATCTTCGATCCCCACTTATCTAGCAGCAGATGGGAAGTGACATAAAATTAAATAGCTTACTTTATTTTATTCTTTAAAATGCCTTCATACGAAAAACTTTCTTTTTTCAGAAATCAATGTATCAGTTGATTATTGATTTATTGTAACGTGTGTCCTCTTATTCCTGAATTTTTAAAATTTTAAGTGAAACTTGTGAAAAAATATTGGGGGGGACTGTCCCCCTCTTCAAAATTATTGGGGGGGGGGGGACGTGTCCCCGAATCCCCATAGGCCGTGACGCTCGTGTATATATATATATATATATATATATATATATATATATATATACTAGCAGTACCCGCACGGCGATGCCCGTGCAAAAAATGTAAAGAAAGTCAACTGAATAAATTTAAATTCACTCCACCCTCTTAAGTAAAATTATTATATTCTTTAATTCAAATGTGCACCACGACCTTTTAAAATATATTGATGACACTTTTAATGCCATTTCAGTTTGTAGTGTTCAATGCGAGGATTATTTTAGTTTTAAAGACTTTTTTCTTCTTTTCGTGTGTGTGTGACGAACTTATTTATTTTTAGCGAAATTTTTACGTTTCAATGGAACTTTTGACACAACTGTAGAGCCAAGATTTTCGAAAACTCTCAATGACCACAGCAATATTGCCCTTGAAATTTAATATCTCCCCAAAAACAACAGTGTTGTAAAAAAATCCCCCGCCAAGAAAACCTTAAATACTCAGCCTTAAAAAGTTATGATATCGAGTTTTCCCGCCAAGTTTGTGCCAAACTACAACTAACCTGTATGTATAGTTCTTTTAAATTGTTTTCAGTTTTGCCAGGCGGGAAGCTTTGTCTTGTGAGGTGGTTGCTTAATGAGTAAAAACTTCCCGCCTGGCAGGACTGAAAACAATTTAAAAGAACTATACATACAGGTTAGTTGTAGTTCGGCACAAACTTGGCGGGAAAACTCGATATCATAACTTTTTAAGGCTGAGTATTTAAGGTTTTCTTGGCGGGGGATTTTTTTACAACACTGTTGTTTTTGGGGAGATATCACATGTTTTTGCATTAATATTATTTCTTTGCCTGTTTTTTTTTCTCTTCAAAATTTACTTTGCATGTGTTTTTTTCCCTTCAACATTTTTCTTGGCGGTCCGACATCTGTGGTTTTCTTGGCGGCATGCATTTGGTGCAAAAGTTCAAGGATCTTCTTCAGTCTGGGATAAATTTGAAATCAATCACAATGTACCACCCGAACCGACGCAAAACAAAGCTAGTTGCTAACAATACTACGATTAAATTAAAAGTTAAAAAAAAAAAACCCAACCCTTACTGCCGATCTCATATTAAAATGAACTAAATTGAAGATCCCATTTAACATTCGAGCGTTCGCGCTGGGTCTTTTCGACCCAGGCGCAAGGATAAACACTCGCTGCTCTACTTCTATTTGAAAGAAATGGATCAGGTCCACTGTAGCTGCATTCAAAGTCGACCCCTTGAACTTGGATATACTTTTGAGATCCTTGATTAATATTTGTCAAAATCATGATTTACTACTGAATTATTCATTAAATATTGTTAAAATGCTCTTAAAATGTAATATGGGTCACTCTGACCCAGCGCGCGCTCTCGTGTATCGGTATGTCGCGCGCTTTCCGGAAGGTTAAAAGCCCTATGCAATAAAATCAATTACAAATATTTTATTTGTTAACAAATAGAAACTGGCAACAGATAAAATTATAAATCATTGAGTTTTCTTTCCTCGTGGCCCAACAATGAAAACATAAACGCTCAGATGTTGAACAGAGCTGATAGATAGAAATCGGACCAATTTTAAGCATTAATAACTCCGGGGTGCGATGACCCCGGGGGGTAAATTTTGGGAAAATGTCCTCAATGTCTCATCGAGAATATTCATACCAAAAATCAACACTAAAGACCCCCGGGGAGAAAAGATACGGAAAATAAAAGCGAGGGGGAGGGGGTGGGGGGGGGGTCGAAAAACCCCCTATGCCGAGCTTTGGGACAAAATAAATGTGGGTGCAAAAGCAGAGCTCAATCCGAGTTACCGTTTAGTCTGGACCCCTGTCAAACAATTTTTAAAAAGTGCGAAAAATAGCGATTTTATAACATATATCACCCCTCCCCCTGAGGGTCCTGGATGTTTTGCTTTAGTATGTGCCGTCAGGGGCCGCTGGAGATTGAGTATACCAAAAATGAACTCTAAGGATCTTTATGGGGCTGAGATACAGAGGGGTGAAAACCCCGGTTTGGTTACTCGCGTAAACAGTCCTAGTCGCTCTTTTACATTTTTATTGGCGACGGAAATTTCTTGGCGGCTTGTATTTGGTTTTCTTGGCGGGGCGGGACGCTCCCGCGTCCCGTGATAATTCACCGATTTAACCGTAATTTCAATGTAAAATTGGTCGCCAAATCTAAATTTATTAACATAGGGAACCGATTGTATCAGGTAGATCAGCCACAGCCATTCTTCCATGATTTTAATGTGAACATTAAAAGGAAAGAAATATAATGTCTTTCGTACCATCTCTTTGAAGTGATTACAATCTAACAGTGACCCTCAAATAATCAAGATTTCACTGGCCGGGAACCTCCTCTGAAGAAAAATTATTATATCCTTTAGTTCAAATGCGCTCCACAACCTTTTAAATTCCACTTAAAGTCATGTTAAAGTTTAAATCAATTCGCCAAATAAATATAAGAGACAGAAAGTTAAGTAAGTAACAGGAGATATTAATTAATCAAATTGAATAAATTTTCAAGGCTTAAATCTATACGCAAATTTAAACCACAAAGTAACTTCAGGGACAAAAGAGCAGCTGATCAGGAAAATGGCTCTAGTGTTTCAGTTCTGCGTAGAGTTAGGCCTTGAAAATTGACTAAATTTGATTAATTAATATCTCCTGTCCTAATTAACGGACAGAAACGTGCTAAAACTTTTCTTTTTCAGAAAAAAAACCCCTTTCCAACGATATATAATGTTTTGGGGTGGGGCGAGGTTTTCCCCCCTCAATTATGGCGGATACACCAAAAATGAGACTAATTAATTAATTTAAAAATAACTAATTCGAAATTAAAAATTTGGGCTTCGAGGTGCACGAGGGCGGGGTACGTTCGAATTTTTGAGCCAAGTTTCAGGTCTGTGGGTGCTGCGGGGGCTTCTGGCCAGCGGTTACAAACATACAGACAAACGAACACCGTCATCTTTATATATATAGATATATATAGATCAAACTAATATGTTTACTTGTATATCAAGTTTAAATGCTTGCTTTCTGTCGTTGACAACGCACGACTACAGCATTTGAATTGAATTATGTTGTTAATGTGGAACTTGCAGAGGGTTCAAGTCGTAGAACTAAATAAACAGATATAGCTAAGATATCAAACGTCTTGTTTTATTTAATAAGACGATGATATTAAATACCACCTACCTTGTTTCTTACCTTTCAGTGTTTTTTTTTTTTTTTTTGTAGTCGGGTTATAGTTTTTTAAACTTGTTATTACTAACACTTCACTGTTTTTTAAGATTGCACTGCGAATAAACTCATTATTTTACTATAAATATGTAGGGAAGTACACGTACATACACATATGAGTTCATGTATATTCTGGAAAAAGGACAACATGCATATTATACTCTGTGCAACGAAAGCTGGCGGCTCTAAGTAAAATTAATTTCCCACTCTCTGCACTTTTCCCCTGATGGTTTTCACAGTTACGGCGCTATGGATTTTTTCTCCACTTAACATTGGCAACAATGGGTAAATGCAAACGGGTAAAATTGCTTTGGGGGTAAACTATTATTTTATTGAAAAATCAACGTTTATAAAGCACAAAACTTTCTTAGAAATTTTTGATGTATTAATGTATGACTAGATTTGTTAGAAAACGTTAGAAGTAACTGTGGCATGAGGATATAAATAAAAGCGCAAGCCTAATTCCATTAACATAAAATAAATGAAATACCTCAACAGCAGTGTATTAAAAAAAAAAGGGTAGTGGTTTTCTTTTGCATAAATTAAATGGAGACAACGCAAAATTTCTAAACTTGATACGCCTATTTTAAAGTAACCGAGTATAGTAATGTTCCAATTGCCATAGAAAAATGTTTTATTACAAATTTTTAATTGAATATAAAAAATTACACAATAAGAAAATCGTATATATTAAAACATATCTAAAATGCTTTTAAAAATACAATACAAATACTATTTGAACATCAAATGCTTCACTAAGTAGATATAAAAATTGCACACAAAAATACATTATATAATCTCTTTCGAAGATGATCACAAAATTCACCTTTTGATGACTAATTCAAACCAAAAACAAGTGCAACACCCGACTGTTACTTCAACAAACTAGTGAAATAAAATGTAAAACATTTACTTTGCATAGAAAAAAAGCATTGATCAAATCAATGTTAGTAGAGCAATGTTAGTTAACTTGCAAAAATACTGCATTCTTATAAGGAGACATTTTCAATGCAAAAAATGTTTGGAGCTCTATTGATTTCTCCACAATTTTAAATTCTCATTAATTGTTTCTACTTAAAGCTAAGATGTCTAACTTAAAAATTTTCATGTTGAAATATTGCGATCACAATTTTCGTATTTGTCCAGTCTTTTCTCTGCATCCAAAAAGGGATTTGTTGCTACAGCATAGCACATGTATGCAATACTTTGGCAAGTTTGTGCTTTAATCATGTTGAAGGCAGCATTCAATAAATCACAACTAATTTCTGAATAACGAAATAATAAAGTAAAAGCATTACAGAGTCACCATCAACCGGCAGAAAATGACATTTTTTGTTCATTATAGCTATATTATACTATTTTATGCAATTAAAATATGCATTTGATATCTAAGCACTGATAAATATGTTTAGCAGTTTTAAATTTCTAATTGTGTGTTAAATGTAGTGCTGCAAATGCAAGATGCCACTTTAAAAATTAAAATTAACTAAAATAATACTTACATAGTGCAGAATTTCTTAAATGTATAAGAGAAAGCAAATGGAAGCTGTGCTGATCTCAGTATCTATACGCACATAGCGTTCAGCAAGATAGCTCATCTCTTCAGAATTCTTAAGCATTTTAAGTTAAGAGAACATTTTTTTAGAAGAGTTCAAATTCAATTTATCTTTTTTTCTAAAGATCTTTTGACAAATTTCTAGCTGAAATTATCAACAAAATTTTCCTGCTTTCAGACATTTTTTTTACTGAAAATTTTATTTGTATTGTTTCAAAAAAAAAAAAAAAAAAAAGAGGGGAGAGGGAGTATGATCTTCCAACAAATAGACGTTTCTTTTTTTCTTCTGAAAAAAGTAATCTGAAGCATGACAATCAGGTACATTAGAAATATCTCCGAAAATAAAGTTAGTTACATGTATTCGATAAGTGTATTTGTTGTTAATTGGTAGAATTCAGTCAATTATCACAAACAGACATTTTCATTTGTATTATTTTAACATCTGAATTTTTTTAAATTCAAAGCCCGAAATTAGATGAACTATGCTATTTCAGATGCTTTCCAAGGCAAAAAGTGAATTTGCTTTCTCTAAATCATGTGTACAGAAACACACAGGCTATAGAACAGTTGAATTACAAACATTATTTATGTAGTGTATAAAAAAATATATATTTTAAAATCCAAACACAACATTATTTCGATTCAAGTGGCAGACATTTTGAAGTAAAGGGGTCTGTATGCTTAGACTAGACTAAGTTAGGCTACCAGAATCATGGAGCATCCACCCATTTTTAGGAATATCTTTACAGCAAAATTTTAAGTTTCTTAAAATAGAAAACATCCAGTAAGAAAAATATGCTGGCATCAATGAACAGAGAAATTTCTGATCAACAAAAACAATTTTTAGGTTGTAAATAAGAAAGTATATGTAATCAGGACTAGAGAACGTCTTTGGAAGGTAAAAATAAACAATAAATAAATAATCATAACAAAATATAATACTGAGACGGAGAATATGATGACTTAATATTTATAAAATAAATGTAAATATAAAGATGAGTTCAGAGTGTTGCAGCAGTAGAGTGAGGTAAGTAGGTTTTGAGACATCTAAACTCAACTTAAAACATTCTAGAATGAGAGTTTTAAAAAAAGGGAAAAGGAAAATTAAGTAACTTCTAAACTATTGAGTATCTCTAGGAAGACCAATTTAATTGGCTTAGGAATGTTCAGAGATAAAAAGCAGTTTATTTGACAGGAGTTCAATAAAACAAACGAAGTTATTTATTCTGCTTCATTACTACGGATCCTCCAGCCAGACTTAGAAAAAATGTAAAACTATCTGCAAACTTAAATAATTTCTTTAAAATATTCTGCAAAAAAAAGGGGGCTTCTGAATCCTAAAATGCTACCAACAACAAAAATATCAAGTTGTATGAAGTGCAGGCTCTACCATGAGGTTGGTTGTCAATCCGTCATGATTAATGAATGTGTCAGTTTCGTATGTAACAAGCTACTGCCCCACAATGAACAAAATCAAGACATATTTCAGATAGAAAACTTCCTAAATTTATAACTTTTTTAACAAAATGCAAAAATTTTCTGCAAATTTCGAAAGTTTTCTGCGAAGGGCGTTCGCGAGTTCGTCTATATTATCTGGGTTTGCCTCCAGCATTACATATTCCTACATCAATAGCTGCAACTAACTAAAACCATTTGAAAAGTTTTGATACAAAAATTCTTAAAAATTTTTTTTGGAGCAATTTCATTTTTCAGCAAAATCTTCTCCCCTTAAAATCATTGCATAATTGAATATGCAAACTGAAATCCATTAGTGTATCATAAAAGACATGAATTAAATGCAATGTATTAACATTAAAAAAATTATTTTTAAGGAGGAATAACATAAAAATAACAAATTGCAATGCAGGAAAAACTTAAGTTTTGGCGCCCTCTCATAATCATGGCGATTGGGCGATGGCCCATCTCGCCCCCTCTTCGGACGGCCCTGCTCCTTGTTAATATGTGCCATGGAAAGAGGCATCAACTCCTCTTGGAAACTTGCCAGAAGTTTGTTCAAGTAAAGGTGGGAACTCTTAACATGGCATCAGCAATATTCTTCTCCCTCACACTTCTCAGGCTGTCTGAAGCTAAAATATATCATTCACAAATGCTGTCAACAAACCGTACAACCGGATCACTAATTTAAGATATCTTTTATCAACATTTTAAAAAAGATTAGCTTTGCTCTGAATCTTTCAAAAAATAATCAAGTCAATGTATTGTACAAAATGTACATATAAATATATTTTTTTGTAAAGAGGAGGATATCTAAAGTACTGCTTTTGAATTTGACTAGATATATCACAAAACATTTTCAGGATTATTATTCCAAAAATCCAAGTATCCTTAGTAGAATGTAACTGAATATATACATAAAACAAATTTAAACTATTATGAAGACAGTAAAGAATAACTAAAATGCATTTTAGTATACACACATCTCTTTTACTAAATTAATTATATTTTTTAAGGATATAAACTCAGTTTGAAGAAAATAAAATCTATATATAATACAAACATATATGAATCTCACTTATGTTCTTGTAAGATGCAAAGAAATAATTACCTTACAGCATATATGCACATAAATATGTCCACTTTGTTAAAAATGCATACTATTCATGGAAATAAAAACTGCTCTAAAACTATTTTGCCATGCCTGCATATTTGGCTACAAGTAAAGAAACACCTGTTTATATAGAGCAATACACTGTGGCACAGTAATATTCCCAATTATATGAGAACCAGGTAGATGCACATAGAGTAATTAAAATGGAATGTGTTAATTTTAAAAGCATTTTCAAACGGAATATTATCCTGTTACAGCACACAGCTCAATTGTATTTTTGTTTCCGGAGCAGTTTCTGAGAACTCAGTTCTGCTTGTTCTTTAACATGAAGTTTCAGTAAACAATTTTAAATGCAATTCTGCCTCTTTTAGTATACATAACTCGTTTAAGTAACAAATAAATTTAAAATAATTAATCACATAGCTAGTTTTTCACAGGTAATGACCTAGAATTAAACATACAATGAAAGTATAAAAAATATAACACCACAAATTAAAAAAAAAATCAATAGTTAAGGATCAATGGTACAAATGAGGAACGTTTTATGCATGTTTCTTCAGAGGTAACTAATAATGGGCTTATTTTATTCCGTAGTAAAATTTGCAGTATAGTTAACCATTTATGAAGCTCACAGCTGCTAAGTCAGACTTAATGCATGTTTTTTCACTGATATGTTTGTTGCATTAAGACTTTCAGCACCAAAGCTGACAATTTAGATGATTTTACTTTTAAAAAGGTGGTTCATTTAAAGTTTTCATATAAACTTCTATACTTGTAAAAAAAAAAAAAAGGCCAAGGCATGTGCCTACTTGG
The DNA here is from genome assembly GCA_038373865.1 of Uloborus plumipes. Taxonomy (NCBI): domain Eukaryota; kingdom Metazoa; phylum Arthropoda; class Arachnida; order Araneae; family Uloboridae; genus Uloborus; species Uloborus plumipes. The sequence goes on along the minus strand of JAXGGA010001768.1, from coordinate 127,559 downwards.
TGTGCAGTGCACAACTTGCCTAGAAAAGACACTGACTAAGAAACTTTAAGAAACAAGGTAAGATCAGTTTTTCCCTTATACATTATTAAACAATAGTAAAGAGTAAAAATACAAAATTGATTAAGTAATTTTTTGCTCCAAAAATTCAGGGGTATACCAACAGTTGTAACATTTTTTGATATAGAACAATCACTTTTTTTTTTATTGATATAAAAGCACTAACAGCAATTAAAAAAAGCACTTCTTCTACACATAGGTCATTTCTTTAGAAAATGGTACCAATATGTCTGAGACTTTAGAATTTTTTACATTAGTTTTTATAATTACCCCACAAATTAGCCATATTTTCAATACTTTTCCATTTAGGTAGTTATGTGTAATCAAATATTAATTGTTTGCATATGCATACATTATAATGGGTTCAAAAATATTTTTCTTTGAAACTAGGAGAATATTAAGTGCTTAAATGCTAACTTTAAATCGTTAGGTGTTAAAATGTGATTTAAGATTGTGCATAAATGAAACAGTATAAATTATCAGTTATAGTGTAAGTTTCACAGAAAAATAAATTTACAACATCACTTGAGAATTATTTTTTCCATGTGAAAAAAACTGTTTTTATTAATGTCCTAACATACTGCATTGCCCACTCTATTAAAACCATTGCAAAAAGTAAAATAAGCAATTTGTTGAATCTGCTAATATTTTAAAGAAGACTAAGTAGAATAACTGTTATATTTAGTTACCTACTTTGATTTCTACAGTCAACAAAAATGAGTCTAATTCTTTCTCCTGATAGTTAATTTGAACAGTTGAATGTCCACTCTGTTACATTGGTATTTGTGATAAAAAGTCCCCCCCCCTCCCTGCTTGAAATTGCAGACAGAATAAATTTTAGAACCATTATTTCATTTTATGCTTGTCCTGTAATTGTAACTTTTCTCTATGATTAGAGCAATTTTTTAAAAGGTTTTATAGTCCACTCAGTAACACAAGAGTAGTCAAAATATTTTAAAACTCTTCATAAATTACTTAGGTACAAATCTATGCAATTTGTGACATTTTATTTTGCACAAATAAAAGAAGAAGTAATTTAAAAAATATGAAAAGTTGGCTGAAATAATTAACACTGATAAAAGCAATTATAAGGGTCAGACATGATTTGTACTATTTTTACTAGAATGAACAATATTTACTATTTTGTGTGTGTATGAATACTTTCCATCATAGTTACTTTTCTTTTTTCATTGCTACTCTGTACATTGATACATGTGCAGAAATTTCTTCTTCCATGATCTTTTTATAAATGAACAAAAATCTTAAAACCGAGAAAATTCTGGAAGTAAAAAATGTGATCAAAAGTTGCTAATTTCAGAAAGTGACTATTCTGAAGTTGAGTTTCTTATATTAAAATTTTTAAGGCACATAACATCTTTAAAGCCAAGTGAATGTTTTCACTTTTTTGCATCAAATTAAAAAAAAATTATATTGATTGTACTTTTTTTAAATATTGCTGCACATTTAAAATTAACTAAAACAGTTGTACAGAATTGTTACAAAGGCTATTTCAAAAAATTAAAAATAAATAAAGAAATAAAACTAAGTAAAAATTCAAGGGGAAATTTTTTACATCTTCAAAATAATTAACAATACCAAAAAAACTATTTTTTTGTTTCCGCCTTTTCTTAAAATATATTGCATCAAAAATATGTATTGAAAGAACACAGGTATAAATAGCTTACAACATTTCAATACAAATAAACCTGAATTTCAGTACATGAACACAAATATCAAAGGTATCATATTAAGTATAAACGCCTCTGCTTTCATTGTTTTAATCAAATAAAATATTTTAAGTTCAAGCTCAACTACTACAAAGAAATTACATTAAAAATACAGAAAATAATGGAGAGCACAAGAGGTACTTGGTAGCTTAGATATTTATTTATTTTCCTTAAATTTCAATATGCCTTAAACTTAAATGTTACATTTAATCCCTGATTTGTATCGGATCAAAAATATATGACTTTGCTCCATTATTGCACTTAATTATATATTTCATCAAAAATTGTTCCGAATAAACCACTAGAATATTAATTTAAAAAATAAATAAAATAATAATTATAGTAAGAAAATGATAACATTTTCTCTATGGTTGGCAAGTAAGCCAGCTAAGGCTTTGGTAGCATGTTTCTATTATTATCTACTGTTAAATTTAAAGCTTTTTGCCACATTTTAACAGCAAAAAAATCTTTGTCAATCTCAATACAGTTATCATACCAAGTAAAAAAAGTTTGAGCATAGAGTCTCATATAATCAAAACAGGGGAAAAGAATGTTTTTTCATAGTGACAGGGTAAAGGTTAGTTTACTTTCTAAAAGGCACATTTAGTTTTGTTAAGTGTGCATCTTTTCTACAGAACAACAATGTAGGTCTATTTTGAAAGACAATTACAGTCCAGAAACACCTTATACATAAATAAATTAAAACTTAAATATTTCAAAAAAGGATAACATTTGAGATATAAAAAACAGAATCAATGCATGAAAAATGACAATCAATTACTGGCGCAAGAAAAAACAATGTATACAATAAACTTTAAATAGTATGCTAACAACAATAACACTCTAATACTTCTATCATAGATGTGCAAAATAAAAGTTTTAAAGTGATATAAAAATAAAAATAGAAACTTAAATATTTCATAACAACAATGTCATGCATGTGCTTGCAGATTAATTCCATGCATGCACTCCTAAAAACACGCTGAACATTTTCTACTCTTTTTGACAGTAGTAGATGGCCGACTTATTTCTGAAATAGAAACTCAATTAAATAACAAATAAAATGTGTGGAACTGAAAAAGAAAACTAAGAGCAGAAAGAATAAATTAAAAATCAAACATATAAAATAATTTGAGTAGTGCATGTAAGAGTCCTTTTTGAAACAGTTTTTTGGTTAAAACTTGACAGAAATGATTCAACCTCAGCTATATTTACTACTGCTTGTGAATACACTTTTCGGTTATGTAATAACATATAAGCACAAATAAAATATTAATGAACGATATAGTAATGAATAATAATTGTCTAAAAGTTATGAGGAGAGAACACAATAACAATGAAACATTACAAATATTTTTAACATCAGAAGCAAATAAAAAAGGTACAGTAAACAGTAAAAAAATTAAAAATAAATAAATAAAAAGTATTAAATTCAAAAAAGCATAAAAATGAATTCTAAATGCCAAGTATTGATGAGAGCAATACCTATCATTTAAGACTTTGCACCTTAATATGAACTTAACTATTATATATATATATATCATAACCTTTTTAAACTACACAAATTCCTTGGGGGAGGGAGTGACTCTATGTCGCTTATTTGTGTGAGTGGGTTTAAGCTGTAAAAAACTAGTACATCATAAACTGTGACATTAAGCTTTGAAGGTTGTTTCCAACTTTTCTTCGATTGCTTCATTATAGAAACAAAAAAATCTTGCAATCTCTTTCTAGATAAGCTTTTCTGAGGACAAATTATCTTCAAATAATAACAGCATATTTTAAACTGAAAAATATGTTGTAACATTTTTTAGTGATTAGTTATATTCTTAAGTAGCAAACTAATTCTTGATTTTTGTCGCCTCATCAACAGTTTAAATTTTAGTTATGTCTGTACAATGTCAATACAAAGTTTTTTTAAGTATTGAATGATTGAAGATAAACATGGTCTTTGCATGTATAAATAGTATCATACTGGGATATGCGACAAGGCTTGACATACTCAGGGTTCTGGGAAGTACTTAACCTACTCTCTGTGAGGACTCATCTAATTCTCATTGGTGTTTCGATAATAGAAAATCCATTGATATTAATTTTTTGATGCTTCAGAAACATACTATGTGTTAACCTCTATATGTAATCTACAAATGATACACATTTATGATTCCAGCACTACTTAATACTCTAATGCAATTACAGTAATTGAAATACAAAACAAAAATATAAATTATTTTTACTTACTAACAAAGTTATCTGAAACTTTCTCAATTTTATTTTCAGTTTCTTTGGTAATTTCCTGACTAAAAGTCAAGACTGCAACACGACTTATCAAGGATTCAACATTTTCACCTGCATTTTTTATTAAAAAAAAGGAGATTTTATATTGTGAATGCAAGAAAAAAGCATTTTCAATATGAGAAAATAATGAATTTTTTAACCTAAATAACATTAGTTTCATTGATTTGCATGGAGAAAAAAATAAGTAGTATAAGTTGTTCAAATTTAGAGCAGCACAAATTGTTTCAAATATGAAGTCACACTTATAAAATAGGTACACACTTTATAAATAAAATGCTTAATAATTATTTGGAGCATAAATTGGTTAGACATTGATGCTTTAAAATTATTCACGCATGATGATCAGTAAAAAAGGCTTCATACACTTAAAAGTTATCTTTGACTTTTAACAGTTTTATATATCTTATTTGAAAATTTATGCTTCAAGTACTTAAGTTGAAAAAAAAATTCTGTTTTTTACATACAAAGATGTTAGTGTCAGAAATCAGTTTGATTTTTATGCACCAGATTAAAATCCCTTTCTGAAGTTACATTCTTGCATATCACATAGGCACAACAAATAATATTAGAATTAGTTTTGACAGATCTTTATATTTTTAGTGCTATTTACATCAGATATCTGAAATATTTTGTGCAATATAAAATCCGCACTAACATTAATCCTATCAAATCCCACAAAGTCTTCTACTTTTTCCATTTTCTATTTTAATTTATCATTACATAGATACTTTTTTAAAATCAAAGTCTTTTCCTATGCCGGGAAAAGAGAAATTAAAATAGACTTCAAAAATACAATAAATAAATAAACTTAAAAACATTTATAAATTTGAGAGCTGCAATTCAACATTTCGATGAAAATAAATAAACTTAAAAACATTTATAAATTTGAGAGCTGCAATTTAACATTTCGATGAAAATAACAAAAAAATTATCACCTGTTTTAGAAGAGACTGGCCAATACTCAGCACCTATTGACTTAGCAATTTTCATGGCCTCAATTTCTGTGAGTTTATATGCAGAATTTGCCTGCAAAAAGACTTTCTTTAATATAATTTGCAACTTAACACATTTTAATACATTCAGATTTGACAAGTTGATCTATTGTGCCTCAGGATTCTACTGAAATTACAAGCACATGACATTAAATTATACTGAATACCTTCTTTGCAAGGAAGTTGATCTATACAGCAAAAGTTGTATTTTTTGTCACTTTACTTAATTTTCTAGCATTGAAGAAAGGATCAATAATAACTTTGAAAGACTTAACGTATTTTCTGGCTCGTAAGCTGCGGCTTATACCTGTTAAAAAGCTGAATTTTAATCAAAACGAATGATTCCATTACAAATATTTTTAACCTTTGGATCCGGGGTGTTCATATAGGAATTTTTCTTTCCACCCAGGTAGTACAACAGTTTAACCACAGATTTTTTTTCCATTGAAAAGAGAAGGTATAAACTGTCTTACCAGGCATATGAAACCTTGAAAAAATCCCCGACTCCAAAGGGTTCGAGTGAAAATTTCAGCCCTGTCCTCTAAACTAGACGAGACTTATGGTACAACATGTGTACCACCTGGTTCCTAAAGGTTAAGCTGTCACAAAGGATAAAAACACTGTCAAACAATAAATTCGTACAGTCTAAAAATCCCACTCATTTCATTGTACTCCCATTCAGAGTTGCCGTATAAAGCAGAGCTAAGCTGAGTTACTATAAATTTCATTTATAGCCAGGGAGCAGAGGATAAAGAAACACTGGTCCCATAGAACGTGGTTGTGGTGCAGGATTACTATTCATTCACATATTCAACTTCATTTATCACAAAAACTTAGGGACGTTTCAATTTTTGTGATATCAAAACACAACTGTGATGGATAAATATTAAATTTTAACAATATAAATATTCAATCATTTTCAATAGAGAGGTAATAATATGCAATATAAAGTATTGCTTACACAGATAGCTTAACATTTTCATTACTACTTATTGCAAAACTAATGCAAATTTAGCAAGCATTAGTCCTTAATTGAAGTAAAAATTTAACTCACCACAACGTCCTTTTTTGTACCAACGAGAAACAGCAAAGGATTTTCAGTGCATTTCATTGTTCTTTCAAGCCATACTGGTATGTTGTATAGAGATGAAATGTGAGAAAAGTCGAAAACTAAAATCACAACTGAAAAGAAAATGATAAAGGTTATAATAACAAACACAAAATAGTATCAAATATAAGTAACATTAAGCAAAGAAAGGCACTTTTTTGATTCAAAACTAAAAAAACGTCCAATGTTATGTGCGGAAAAAAAAACTTTCTTGTACAAAAATTATAAATAATACTAGTTTTATTTACAAGAGTTCAAAAATCATTATAAATCTCAATTTCCTTTTAAATATTTTCTCTGACTTTGAAACCTCTAATAAGTTTTCAGATCCTTTCATAGAAAGTAAGTATATGGTACAGAAAATGTTTTTTAGATCTTTCAACTAGTCTTTAAATTTTTAGGCTTATTAAGATGCATCACTTTTCCTTAAAAGCACCAAGTAAAATCAATTTAGCACCAGTGACAAATCAGGGTCGGTCCATCTGTGTGTTAATTTTTATTCAATTCATTGCATTATTTCCTACAATATTGGGGAATAAATGCCTGGGTTTTGACACAATTACAATTGTGACAAAACACAAGGTTTCAAACTCTTCTCTATCGCACAACATTGTTGTCCCTGCAATCATAATTTCGATTTTTCTTCCTTCAAAATTATACACGAGTGTTCTTTCATTTATGCTTTAAATTTTTGGGGACCTTACTAAATCTGTAAAAATTCAGCTTTATTAGTTAATGATTTGTTGAGCATGACCCTTTTCTCAAGCAATTCGAAATCTTTACTTTAAAAAACTTTTGAGTTTGTGACGTTTTCCTGAGTAAAGATGTCTTTATTGTGTTCTGTTAACAAGTTTCTGGTTCTTGCCACTAGGGGTTTACTTATTGCTTTCATCATCGTTCATTGGACTATTGGTTCACGCTTGAGAACCATTCTTCTTTCTTATTCACTGATGAAGAGGCTTGTGTTTGATAGCCTTGAAATAGCTATTTGCTGAATTTTTGATCTTTTTATTTTCACTTTTATGCATGTTGTCTCATTTACTCATTTCATAGTACAAAGTCTTCCGAGTGTTTTTTTACAAAATATTTATTGAGTTTTAAATTCCTCTACTTTTGACATCATTCTATTTCTTAATAATATGATGACATAAGATCAGCAGTATTACTATGAGTGAGAGCAGAGGGGCTGCTCCAGGTGATACCCAAAGTGGATTTAAGAACTCATAAAAATTATAACTACTTCAATTCTGTAAATTTCCTACACTCTATCTTAAATTATGTTCAATCTAGTAAAATTCCTGCACTCTATCTTAAATTAAATTCAATCTAGTAAAATACAATGAAGATAAAGCACAATATTGCGGCAAGTTTTAAGTGTGTCTGGGGCAAATTTTGTACGAAAAACCTTTATAATTTATACATGTGTTTAAATTTAAATTTTTGTTACACTAAAAAAAAAACTGAAAATTGTATAAACTTAGTGGTTATATTAAATGGTAAAAGGTTTTTTTTCTTAGGTAATATCTATGCTAGGAATGCCACCCCACAAGATACATAAATTTCAATTTGTAAAATTCTAGTTCCGATGGGAAAGAAATACCCATCAAAAACATAAAACGTACAAGATGCGAGTCTCGCTTCCACTATTAAAAGTTGCGAGAGCTCGGATACAACCAAGTCAGTTGTTTTAGTTAGTACCTTGGGAAGCAACTATTTAACAAAATGCAAGTCTTGCTTCCACTGTTAAAAGTTGCGAGATCTCAGGTAAAACCTAATTAACTTAGTATTATTATTTATCCTAAAACCTACTCAACCAGGTAAATCCTATTATGTTACCTTGCAGCATTTATAGTGATTGTATTAATGTTAGACATATTTATTAGTGTAAAAAATAAAGTGACTTGGCAATCGCGCTGCAACAAACCGACATAGTAATAAGAGCCATGTATCCTGTTTCACTGGAGCCAATAACAATGCAACCGATGCTAAACAGCATACGTGCACTTGTAACTTTTTTATTCAAATTTTAAAATTCATGAGTGCAGGTACTCCATTTAGAATCGGTTGCATCGACAATTTACGAAGAATTCTAGTAATCGAAATCCTTCCATAGACTAGGAAAAACCAAAATATCTTCGCACCAACTTCTAACAATCCATTTTGAGTTGAAAACATTTTAAGGTGTTGTCTTTTTCTGTGCCTCTCATGTTCATTATTTAACAAAACAGAGAGTGCCATCTGCAAGTGAAAAAATTAGCAATAGTAGAACGCAGCTCTGAAACTATCCTACGTAACTAAAATTTTGGAATGCTTCAATTTTTCCTCCCATTGCAAGCGAAGACTTATCTGAATTAAAAAGTTTACATTTGTCTGACTGCTAGATGTCTCTGGGAGTTTTGATTACATCATCTTTCAGTGATCAAATTCAAGAACTTTGACCCCTAATAATTCCTTAATTATCCGTGTAAATGAAATTTAATTCACAAGAATAACTCGCTAGGGCAAGTCCTTTTAGCGGCTAAAAAGTTAGGTGTTTAGCTTTATCCACAACAAAGTTACAGGGGGGTCAAAAAGTGGCCCGGGTTGATTTGTATAAAGATTGAACAGCTGTGTGTTTGTTTGAATCACTTGCCTTGCTTTTGCTTGACTTGGCGGGCGCACTGCAATGCACCCAGATAAAACTTTAAGTGCTCTAAATTTGACTTGCTGGAACTCAGGCCCGATATTTAGATTTTTTTTTGGGGGGGGGGGAGAGAATACACTCAATGCAAAACATATAACAACAAAAAACATATCCACTTATACATAAAAGCAGCAATATTTCAAAACCAGGGAGGGGCAACTGGCCCTTTTAAATGATTGACCTGCTATAACATTTTTTAACACCTTCGCTGCTGATACATTGCCCCTATGCAAATTTTCTCTCTCTGTTAAACTATACTATTGAAAAGGAGAATTTCTTTAACATTATGTGCTGGCCCGTGAATAGCAACGAACCAGTTAATTATATGAACATTAAAACTATTTTCTTCTTTAAAAATGCATTAAAAAAAGAAAATTCAAAGTTTTAAAGTAGTTAATAAAGTAAATGCAAACTACCTTTGGCTCCTCTGTAATATGATGAAGCAATACATTTAAATTTTTCTTGACCAGCTGTGTCCCACCTAAACACAAATTGCACTATTTATTAAGCAATTCACACTAAACAACTTTAAAACCAAAACAAATAGAAACTGAAGTATATGTAAATTGCACATTTAAATACTGAAAAGCTATTCAATACAAGTTTCTTTTTTGCAATACAAGTTCTTTTTTTCAAAGTTTTTTTTTTTTTCAACTCAAGTAGTAAAAAATAAAAAACAGGGTAGAAAGGAAAGACAACTGACAAAACATTACAGAAAAGCAAACAAATGCTATATAGAATCACAGCATATTGTGAATTTCAAAAAAAAAAAAAAAACAATGCACTGCAAATAACTAAATTTCTTAAGAAGTGCTTAATAACATGCAAAAGTAAAATAATAATAATAAAATGGACTAACAGTGTTTTCTTTTCACCCCCATATAATTAAAATGTAAGTCTATTGTAATAATTTTTAAAAAAATGCCTTTAGGTACAAAAATTTATCCACTAAGAGATATATTTACTTACATTTGTAAAATATATGGGACGTCAAGAATATAAAACTTCTTTGCTTCAAAATCAACACCAATAGTTGCTTTATAGTTTGTATCAAAGGGTTGTAAACAGAATCTAAATGAACAAAAATAATTATACTACAGTAGTTGAAAATGCTTTTTTACTAGAATCATGCAGTTACAAAGGACAAAATTAAACGAATGTTTCTTCTACTATTTCATTTTGGAATACTTAATTTTGTACTGTATGTCTATAAATATAAAACTAGATTATGCGTTTTTATGTAGCAGTAGCACTATGGACAAAAAAAAAAAAAAACATTGTTGTACAGCAGGGCTGGACGATGTAGGAATTTTTACATTGTGATGCATTTCTAACCTTACATCATGATGTTACGATGCATCGCCATGTTAAAAAACATATAAAAGAATTATTGAAGCCATGCATTGAAAAGTGAAAATTATAAAAAAAAATATTTCTATCACATTTTTATTATTTTTATTAACCAAAATGAAAATTATTTACAGTAGCAAAAATACAGAAAGATTCTAGCACTAGGACAAAGTAATTGACATTTGATAGAAACCTTAGTGTAATATAGCAATAAAGATTGCAGACAGGCAGGGTGTCAATGATTTAAATCAATTGATTTAAATCAGTGATTTAAATCGTGATTTAAATCAATTGATTTTTTAAAAAAAATCATTGATTTAAATCCTTTTTTATTTTAATCCTTGTAAAATTCTCTTGGACAATCCCAATTTCATTATTTTTGACATTTTCTTTTAGAGCTTTGATTTCCATCTAATAAATGGAAAAGTAATCATATTCAGCCCCTTTCACAGATAGTGGAAGGTTGCAGTCCAAATAATATGATTGCACAAATAGTATTTGTTTTGTCTAATATGGAAAATAAAGAAAATATGTGCAGTTGCAGGGCAGGTGTTGCAAAGAGTAAATTGAGGGGGAAGGAACATGATAGGATGTGTGTGATATACTTTCAGTAAAAGAAAAAACAAAAACAACCAGACAGAAGATGAATTTTCTGTCTTGGATTACCAACTTGAGGGGGGGGGGCAGTCCTTATTAGTGGATGAAATGAAATTTGATTCTGTCTTTACAAAACAAAAGCAAAATAAAGAAGGGGGCTGAATGAAGTGAGAATTAGGTTGATCTTTGTGCCCCATTTGATTTTTATCCTAGCTAGCAGACAGGATTATTTTATGATTGGCTCCTAACACTTTTTCCTGGGTTCCTTACTGGTGAAAAACATTTTTTCGTTTTTTTTTAAGTCTGACTTCTCTCCCAGTCCTTCACCTATAGCCTAGAAATTAATTAATAACTGAAGCTTCTAACTTTTAAAAAAAAAATAAAAAAAATCCGATTTAAATAAAAAAAATCTGATTTAAATCAAAAAAATCCGATTTTTTTGATTTTTTCAAAAAAATCATTGATTTTTTTACACCCTGCAGACAGGTGTTTTGGGATTTCAGGAACCTTCCTTTTTTAAATAAAAAAAGATGCAAGTATATGAAAATCAAGTCGTGCTTTCTACATACAAGCACTCTAAAAGCTATCAACTTGGCATTCACTGACTCATAATCTCAGAGCTAAAAAGTTACCATTACTAATCACACTGTTTCTAACTGGAGCTGTAAAATGCAGTTGATTGGCTTGCTCGTTGAAAATCCAATTGCTTAACCTTAATCTTTTCACGTTGGTCAGAATTTGGTTTGGTTTGGCTCGATGCCAACTGGTGTTGCTTTTGCGGTCAGGAGCATTTTTAGGGTAAAACAAAACATACCTGTGTTTTAAATTTTTCAGAACTTCATCACACAGTAAGTTCCTTTTCTCCTTTGTTCCATGAAATTTTGACCGTTTAAAAGAGATGACCGATTTGAAAGGTTTTCATTAATTGTATTGTAAAATAATTTCTATAATGCCTAATCTAAGCAAGTCTAACACATATTTCTTTGTATAAAATGAAGCTTGATGCTTTTTAAAGGAAAGTAATATTTCATTTGATGCTTTATTAAATTTTGTGAAGGAAAGGCAGAGTACAATTTGTGATTTAAGTTTTTGCTCTTCTCGGAAATTTCAACATTTTCAAGTTTGAAATCAGTTCAAAATGTAAATATCTAATCAATTTGTTTAGCATAGTGTAAGAATTTTAAAGGGCTTCATCTATTTCCCCCAAAGTCATTTGAGTTGAAACTTAAGCTTGCTTAAGTTTACAAAACATGTCAGAAAATTCCTGGTCTAAAGTTAACAAAATGTGTCAGAAACCTGTGACTAAGAGGCAAAATAATAATAATAATATTTTTTCCAAAAACATTGCTGATGCCCACAATTACTGAATAATTACTTTAAATTTATCTTAGATCAGTTTTAGATTTAATTGCAAACATTTTCAGCACAGTTGTTAACCGAAAAATGTTTCTTTCAGGTAGGGGCTTTCCGAACTTAAATTTCAGGGAGGGGGAAATTTTTCAATTTGCCAAATAAAACTCTGAATTTTACCAAATGATGAAATAAGAGAGTGAGCATTTATGTACATTTAATGAGAAAACACAAGAAACAAAGTTATTTTTCTTTGAAAGTTTTTGAAAAATGGCAATTTTTCAATGCTGTCTTTTAATTTAACCACCCTGCGGTTGAGCAGTCCCAGGAATACATGTTAAATGGACGAGATATCTCGTCATAAACTGCAAGGTGGTTAAGAGCGAATCGGAAAATTTTTGGTCGGTTACAGTGACCTTCCATCGGGGTACTCCTGCTCCCAGTCAGCACTATAACTATCAAACTACTCCACTACTGTTTTGTGCTGGAAGGATTCAGTATCACATTCTAATAACTCTCTTGCAGATACACCATTCTCCTATTGACTTAAAACTTCCATCGACCTGCTTGATATTTATAAGAACACTCGTCAACATTGTTGCAATTCAAATCACTGACCAACAAATGAATGAGGCTGAATGATATTTTTACTCGAAAATTATTACATTCTGTTAACAGAGAATAAGATTTCTCCTGAGCTGATTTTTAGTCAAAAGGCTGAAGATTGGAATTAGGAAACAAACAGAATTTTTTAAAAATTAATTGCTACACTAGGCAGCCATTCAGAGGGGGTTAGTAAAACTAATAAATATTATTCAATAAAAATTTTAATACCGGCGAACAAGGCAGGTTTTTCCAACTGCAACATCTCCAACCACTATAACTTTTGATATCCTCAACCTGAAACAAAAAATTTAATTGAACAAATCAAGAGGTTTTTCAAAATAAAAATTAATATGTAATCATATTTTTTTTCGTATTAAAAAAGAACAATTTGTCATAAACTCATAACAAAAAAAGTTTCAAGAACATTTTAAAGGAAACTCATTTTTACATTATTTAATTGAGTTCTAAATTTCAACTGCTTAAAATATTTCAATGATGTAGAATTTAAAATATATGTGTATGAGCGTAAATTAGAGAATAAAAATAAAGTTATTGGAAAAGTTCAAAATTTTTTTTTTTTTACAAATTATAAAAAATCTGAAATAATACTTACATATCTATGTTTTTACTGTTGATTTTATAGCAAACATTATAAACTTCAGCAGAAAATTCTCTTTCTTTATAAGGTGAACAAAGCACATCAAATGGCTATAAAAATTACGCAATTAACACACAAATAAGGACACTTATATTAATGAATAATATTACAAAAAAACACAGTAGCAAATCGAAACTTGCCTTATTTAACAACATATTAAATGGAAACACATGCCCTTCATACTTAAAAGCATTATCTTATATTTCATCAAAATTACTTTATGACAGTAAAAATGAGAAAATGAAACAGTGAAACCCCATTTCAACCAACTATAAGGGATCCCAAGTTTTGTTCAATGGTAACTGATTTAATGGAATTTAAGGCAATCAAAAATGTGACTGACTATTTTGTTGTGTTGGTATTATCTGTGACACTTAAAATTATTGATTTTATGGTTTAGTGCTTTACTCTACGAAAATAAATCTTTTCAAAAACAATTTTTGTCTATTGGAATAGAAATGACATTATAAACCCCCGTTAGACAGGAAAAACAAAATTGAAATGATTATATTTTAGTGGACAATCATTCATTAGTAAATGTAAGCCTTGCCAGTTGCCATACATGTCAAATTATTAATAGTAAAATTCTTAACTATTGTCATTGTTTGTCATGAACACTAAATGCATCTTAACCTCAGACTTCATTTTTTCAGAGTATAAAAATTTTGATTACATAAAGATTATTGATTACATCTTAAAGCACAGCAAGAGCTGAACTATTAATCTTTCATTATTATTATTTCACAATTCATGCAACAGTATGCATTAAATGAAAATGAATCAAACACAAGGCATTACACGGAAGCAAAGTGCATTAATTACGAATTTTATAAACAGTTGAATTTCTTCAAGCTTTTTGCTAAAATATTCATACTTACCATTGGATATTTCGTAATTGTTCTCTCCTCGGTAGCATTTTCCATTGTATGAACAGGATAATTCTTTTGAAATAAACTTGTAAAATGAAAACTGTTCGAAACTTTCTCAACCTGTAATACAAAACTGATCAATAGAGAAAGGAAACATTCGAAGATTACGCCCGCAAATAAAATAAAAAAGTTTGACAATCATTTTTCTTTCTAAACAAGAATTTTACAAACCTCAGGTGCCATTGTTTTGTTTGATAAACAGATATTGCATTTTAATAACAACCAGCATGACTCATACTTCCCTCTTCATTGTCGTCATTGTTGGTTGACAGGCTTGTAAAATCGTCTGCTCTCAAGAACGCTTCCATACTTCCTAAAATAAAAGCGCCATCTGGTGAAACCATGCGTTGATAAACAACAAATAACAGCAATGATATTTTGCCGATTTTGTCCTGAATTGTCCGTTGTGGGCACCTGAGTCCGAAAAGGAAATTCCTCATTCTCCTCCTCAGTCCGTTTCAGTCAAAAATGCGTAAACGGAAACATAGAATATGGTAACTATTACAATTGTCGATATCAAACGTCTTCGTAATGCAGTTTTATGTTTTTGATGCATTTATTGTGGTTTGTGTTTCAAAACACATGCAAAGAGTAATTGATAATTGTTCGCACTAATTAACAAATCTGCGAAATTGAGCAAAATTTTTGAATTTCTCATGGTAAATAAGCTACTAAGGGTGCGATTGGAGCACATGTTCAACTGTTTACTAAATTGTAATTATATTTATTTTTAAAAATTTTGTTTGAGGTATCAACTTGACAACAAGGGTTGTAAACATAATGCAATATCTTATTTTCTGATGCCAAAAAAAAAAAACGTCTCTTTGCATCTTAAAGACTCCTCGTGATAGCTATTTATCTTTTGATTTAAACGCCACTGAACGTTATTATGATTTTATAATTGGGGGAAATCTAGCTGTCCTAAACTTTTCCTCCCTAGACCACTTGCCTATTGTTGCTATTTTTCATAGACCCCCCACTCCCAAGGGATCAATCCAAAACAAGTCATATGGTTTAATATTTTATGTTTGAACTGTCAAAACAGTTAATTGAGAGCAAAATGTTTGAAAATGTGATGTGACAATTGTGCAAAATTTTCATTTTGTATCTGTACAAGTCGAATCATACCTGATTACAACTTTGCTGCTGAATGAAATGAGGTTGGATTTTTCAAGTTAAAAGCTAGAAGCAAGTTAAATACTTCTTGAGGCTAGAAGCTAGTTGTTATCACTTATACATGTGTAAAAAATATATGTGATGTGAAATCAGGTAACTGATATGATTTTATAAATTAAAATTTTAATGCAAATACATTGGTAAAATGTGTTAGGTACACACCATTGTGGTGAAGTTTTCAATTTAAACAGTATCTAATCTGTTGGGTTTACAATCATAGTCCCTCATGGACCGGTCTTAAGAGCTCAAAAACAGTAGGACCCAGGTGCATAATTAACCTGCGATAAAAAAAAAAAATAAAACTCATTTTTAATTTGTATATTTTAAGCTTAATAAAACTTGAAACAAGTGCACAACATAAGCTGGCGAGGGAGCCTTATAATAAATGGGGTTTCCATACTCATAGTTAGATCATGCACTCCCAAATTTTTTCATCCATAGACACACACTCACTCCAGGGTCCTCCGTAGTTACCACAACTCGTGGTTTAACCGGGATGGGGCCCTGAGGAGCACTTTGTTCTTTTGATCCAGACCAAGGGTCGAGCGAACCCCTGGTCTAGTATCCCCAGAGGTATCATTTCACTTGGAGGTCTTTGTGACCACGTATTTAACGTCGCCCAGCCACCATTAGTAACAACAGTGGATCTTTGATTGGGTGGGAATTCATTCATAGACAAGGAGGCAATGCAGGTTGGAACAAATCCCTTGGGTAAACAACTTTGGGAACCACTGATATAAGAAAACAATGCATACAAACTCGATGTTGCCCACTTTGAAAGTGGGGTGCTTAGAATTAAAAAGAATGGGATGGGTTGAAAAAAAACATTCTTAAAATTTAATCATTATGATCATGTGCTTGGGCATTTCTTAATAGTAAATGTACTTGAGGAAAACTGCCAAATATTGTCATATTAGACAAATCTACAATATTGAATAAATACTCACACACAAAAAAGAAAAACAACTCTTAAAAGTAATATTAAGTATGTTTGATATGAAAATGTATTGATCCCTGACGTCCTTCCCTGTTGATCTGATTGTAGTCAAGGAGTTGATATTTATTAATTCTACAGTGTTACAATGGGAAAAGCTTACAATTTCAAAATATGCTTAGTAAATATGTGAGTTTACAATTCATGTTGCTTAACTAACAATTTTTACTGATTTTATCTTTTCAGTATGGTATCAGACTTTTTTTATCCAAATACTGGAGGAGTAGAAAGTCATATCTATCAACTATCTCAGTGTTTGCTCAAGAAAGGACATAAAGTCATTGTAATAACTCATGCTTATGGTGATCGCAAGGGAGTAAGATATTTAACTAAAGGATTGAAGGTGAGTGTGATTTGATTTAAAATTTTCTTTATATTCATTGAAAACAGTTTGTAAAAGACTCATAAATTAGAATTTTATTCTAGCTTCCTTAGTTCCTACTCTTAATCTCCAGTTTTTTAAATATCATTTCTGTAACTAGGAATTTGCTCGAGGTCTCTTAATGTGAGCTTATTGCTAAAGGTTTTATATTAAGGGATATTTTAATTTAATCCACTGTGGGATTTTTTAATAAGCAAAGTCTAAAAAACAAATATTCTTTTCTTTGTTTTATTAGTGTTTATGATAAAAAAAAAGATAAAAACAAAATATCGACTTAAGAAATAAATCATGCCATTGACATCTTAGGTACATTATTTTCAGATGTTTAATGACTTGTATGGTCGAAGATCCTCAGAATAGAAATTAAAAACAGCATTGATTAATTGAGAAAAATTGGTAGATCATTACACACATGTGTTTTGGCATTACATGGAACACCTTTTTCAATCCAAAGAAAGAGAATTTATGAACGAATTTTTTATCTATAAAATCACTTTCTTTGCATTGAAAAAGGCATTCCTTGAAAACATGTGTATGCAGTAACCTGCTAAAATTTTGTGCAATTAATCCTTGTGTTATCTTTAGTTTTACTTTTCTGTACAAAAGTTTATTTAATATTTACCTCTGGAAGCGTTCATACAGTCAAACCTTGTTATGCAAAATCACTTAACATGAAATATGGCTCAACGTAAAATACACATTTAGTCCAATGAGTTAATATTCCCTCAATCATTTGTTGTATAAAATGAAATATCTACCATCCCGTGAATTTCGCATTAACATATGTGTGTGTCCCATAGCAGAAACAGTAGGACACTGAAATGTTAGTCTAAGTTTCTCGCAAAAGTCTGCAGATCATTTTCCAGTTGTGATATAAAAAAAATTATGTTTTTAAAAAGAAAAAGAAAAATCTTAAATTGCAGCAAACAAAGATTCGTATTGTACTTTTGGGATATAACCCACAGGCTGCATGTGGTTGCAGTTTTTGTTTAACATCTTTTGCTGAGAGAAATTCTGCTGTTGGAAACATGTGTGAATGTGTATGTTTTCACCCGTAAATTTACTTTTGTAGTAACTATATGTGTAATGCCTTGATAAATTTTCATGATATTTTAAAATTAATTTATTATATGGATTATGAATCTTAATCACCAAATAATTGTTTTTTGGTTTCAAAGGGCAAAAATGCAAAAAATATGCAAAAAATTACTTAAATTATAAATAAAGATTTTATTTCTTTACAATTAAAAATATTTTATTTGTTTGTATGTTTTTCAGATTTATTACATACCAGTCTGGGTTGTATATAATCAGTGTACCTTTCCAACTCTTTTTACAACTTTTCCCTTAATTAGGTACATTCTTTTGAGAGAAAAGATTTCAATTGTTCATGGACATTCTGTAAGTAAAGTATACATTTGTTAACTCTTAACGTTATAGTTTTACCTAGTTTGTTCAAATTCTAAAATAATTTTGCCAGTAGTTTAATTATTTCAGTGCAACAGGAAAATAAAACTTGCTCTAACTGCACGAGAAAAGCTGAACTTGTATGCATGCACTTATGTACTTACTTATATATAGGAACAGAAATTTTGATTGCTTTAATCTAGCAGCTTTTAAGCCTAGTCCTAAATTTGAAAAAAGAAAAAAGAAAAAAAAACGTACTGGAAAAAATGGACGTACTTATTTGTAGATGATCAAATTTTTTATTGTTTTAATGCAGCAAGTTTTAAACCTGGTGCTGTATTTTACTAATCTTAATTCATCTTTTCTTTGTTATTCCCACAACATAAGTTGTGACATTTCTTTGGATGCATTCATACATCTTTGGAGAAATTTCTTAATTTAGACTTTCATATATTTAACCCAACTTTTTTGTTTTCTTCTGGCCTCCCAACTAGTCAATTTTTAAAATGCAGATTCATTTTGCCTCCGTTCTCTTGAAGAAAAAAATTGATTATTTCAAATGTGATTGTAAATACCACCTAGTAACTTTGCATTTTGTGCAAACAGTAAGTTTTTTTTTTCATTCCCCTGCTAGAATTTTTAAGATATAGTCAGAGTTATACTTAGTTTTTTTCTCCTAAAACCTGCAAATACTCAACATTTTATCCCAATTTACCCACGGTTACAACTGTTTATAATTTTCACCTTAAAATTTTGACATTAAAGTGCTTTTGTTATTCCCTTTTTGGGACTTTAGGTTCCTTTTTTGGCAATTATGTAGAAAAATAGATAACTGATCAATCTTTACAATGATATTTAAATTATAGAAAATAAATATTTTCTTGTATTTCTGAAAAATTGGAGATCTTACTTTTGGGACTATCCTCGTATTTGACCAAGTGTGAATTTTGTGTTTCTTTTTAAAAAACTAAGCAACCTTAATAGTTGTAAAAGTTATAATATTGAAGATGATTCTGTGTTTTCTGGATATTTACTTTATTTTGCTCTTTTCTTTAGGCATTTTCAGCTCTGGCACATGAAGCTATGTTTCATGCAAAAACCATGGGTTTAAAAACAGTTTTTACTGATCATTCATTGTTTGGATTTGCAGATGCAAGTGCCATAATTACAAACAAGCTTCTTCAGATGACACTTGCAATTTGTAACCATGTAATCTGTGTCTCTCATACAGGGTGATTAGCAAATTAATTATTACTTTGAAATAATTGTATAAAATGATCAATTAAATACTGTAAAATGGGGTGAGTTGGCGGAACACTTGTTAAAATCTTCATTTGCAACAATTGCACCATAATACCTAGGACCTCGGTATTATGCTGCAATTGTCGGTTATACCTAGTAGGTATAACCGACCCATAGCCATATATATATGTAAGCTAACAAATAAGGATTGGCAATATGGCTTTTCATATAACAGGAAAGTATTACTGAAAATATTCAACTATGGTTGAATAAATCATCACAGTAATCTGCAGAAAGAATTGGAACGACAAAAACATGTATTCCAATGCATCCCGTAAATCCTAAACCCATGACGTTGTAAGAAATTCTTTGCTTTTTACAATGCAGCTTGTGGAATTTGTAATTTCCTATTTGTAAACTGTTCAAAAGGCCTGTGCCAAATAAAAAATACATTCTTTAGATTGAGAACACCAAAATGTCTCTACTTGCTCCAATAGTTTTGCAGATGACGAAAATGTGATGTTATTTTTCTTTATGCATCCAATCCTGTTAATTAGCTAATTATGTTTCCACAATGACTGAAGTTAGTTTCGTAACTTCTCACAGTATTATCTTTAGTAAAAAAGAGTTGGCAGCAAAAAATTACTAAGAGCACATTTATGAGGCATTTTTTTGTGCGATTGGCAAGTTTCATTCCATTTTACCTGTCTATCTCGATACACACCTCATTTTTTGGTTTTTGAATATTTCGTTAAACATTATTTCTCCTTTTCTCTCCTTCCCCACCTCACTCCCAATCCATACTATTTTTGGTATGGGAGTTACAGGTTGTCGCAGTTTGCTCAAACTTTATTACTTTATATAGAGATATGAATTGCATTCAAAAATATTTCAGATTCCATACCACTCATCTTTTTAACTTAGTTATTTTGAAATCCACCAGTTTTTGATTATTATTACTCATTTCATTTTTACTTCAAATTTTTGCATGAAAAAAATAAATTGAAGTCACAATTTTGTTATAAACTGATCCATTTCATTGCATTCCTTTGGCATCAATACTGAACATCACTTATAAATTGCCAACCAGGGCATTGTCCCAGCTTTCCTCTATAGATCCGATACTGCATATACATATACACCTGCACATATATATCTAAGTACTTTTCTTGCATTATAGTGTATTTTCGGCAATGGCGGATCCAGAAATGTTCCAAAGGATTGGCGATTGTTTTTTTTTTTCCTACTTGCCCCCCCCCCCCAACCGTTTTTGTTTCCACACGTCCTGGTTAACACATGTTTCTTACAAATGTTTCTGTCTTCACTTTGATGAACCGTTAATAGCGATAATTCGCTTCTTGAAGCAGTCTTTATTTTCTTCCTTGCAGCATCAAATGGATTTTTTGGAGCTCCAGCAAGTTTCACAGAGATATGTCTTCTACCGTGGCAAAGTTCCTCATGTTTTCGTTTATAATCGTCATCACAAGTACTTCCACAAATTAAACACTCAACTTTATATCGTTTACGAATTCTCTTCATTGTAAGCAAAATCAATAAATTAAGTAAAACAGATAGATGTATTTCAGTACTATAATTAAAACGAAAAACAATGTTGAATATTAATGTATTAGAAAGGGTACAAAGAAGGGCTACAAGGTTAGTAAACAGATTTTCTAATCTAGACTATAATTCCAGACTTAGAATGCTTAATATGTATAGTCTTGAGCAAAGGTGAACCAGAGGTGATATGATTCAGTTATTTAAATTTATTAAAATGAATGATGTAGCAGGGTTGGATTTTTGCACGGAAAGCAGGACAAGGGGTCAATATTTTAAGCTGTTTAAACCTCAGGCTAACCTGGAAATTCGAAAAAATTACTACTTTAGCATGGTAGTGGGAACTTGGAACAGTTTACCGGAAGAGGCGGTAAGGAGCAATGGAGTAGATAGCTTTAAGAGGGCCATTGATCTTCATTGGGGTCTTTAATTTGACTAGGACCAGCTCAGTTGGGCCCAGAGCCTGCTGCTGGTCGTCGCATTTATATTTGTATTAGTTCGACGGTCGATTCAATTCTTTTGTAGTGAAGAAAGTCAAGAAATGGAACTAAATAAATAAAGCTAATCAGATAATATTTTTCAGTACGAGAAATGAGAAAATCTGCTGGTAAAGCAAAAAAAAAAAAAAAAAACTAAAGTCGCCACACATAATATTAGAGTTCTTTGCGTTCAAAGTGCAACTAACATTTATGCATTGCAGCATTTTCAATATATATTATCCGTCTTGTCTGGGGTCATGCTGCGCACACTATGGAATTCACCGAAAGGTGCCAAGGAAAGAAACGGTTTGGTTTATGGTAAATAACGTCAATAAAAGAATTAGGTACATTTTTATTAATCGAATCTTCTCATTTTCAAAGATAGCAAGTGTATAACAAAAAGAAGAAAGATTGCAGCCGCACGCACTATATATATATATATATATATATATATATATATATATATATATAGTTTGCAAAAAATAGCTCAATACTATCCCTGAATGTGCCGAATCGTTGTCCGAATTTGCCGAATGAGGAAGATGTTTGGGAGGTCCCGGTGACCTCCCTGGACCTCCCTTAGGGACGCTCCTGGGAAGGTTATGCTCCCCCCCCCCCACCACGACCCCTTTGCTGTGTTACCACTCATTGACATATTTATCCATTAACTTAAGTGTTTAATGAATATTTTGAATATAAATTGTTTATAACTTCAACCCTGTTACACACAAAAAATTTGAATTTTTTATTTCAGAAAAGAAAATACTGCTCTAAGAGCTAATGTGAGGCCAGATCTAATTGCTGTTATACCAAATGCAGTTGACACTGCTATTTTTAAACCTGACTTGAACAAAGATATTACAAAAACAGGTAATCTCTCTAATTTTTTTGATCATTAACTTGTGCAACTTTTTTTTTCAAATTCGTTTTAAACTTTTTATTGGGGTTTAAAGTTTTTTTTGTTTGAAAGAAAAAGTATTGATTATTTTATAAATGCTTTTTCCTGTACTTTATCTATAGGTACAGGCATTTTATGTTCTATGCATGTATTCTTTTATCTATATTAATTAACTTGCCTGTGTGTTAGTTAAACAAGTGATTCAATAAATTTAAAGATAAGGAAAAATAATATCAGGTTTTTTTTCATTATTTATTGCTGACATTTTTAATCATGCAAAATATTGCACTTAATTTGTTGGCTAATTAGTTGTCCTTTTCTTTATTAATTGTTTATGCATATTACTTTCATTACTAACTTTTAATTTGTTTTCAATTAAATGAATTATGTGCTACTTGATTTGAATTCTACTTTTAACTTTCCACTGGGCATGGCCGTCATACAAATATGAAAGGTTGCTCGTATTTCCCACATATGCTATAGTAAAGCCACAAACTTTCGATGGCATTTGAAAGAAGGTTAAAGGGAGGGGGAAGAATTGCCAAGGACAGGCTTTCAAATTGCCACCAGGACTAAAGATATTAAAAGAAAGTCATCTCTAGTAAATCTCTCACCAATGCGCTCGCTGGAAGGTTATACATAGATGTAGTATACCTAGATATACGACTTTGTAGCAAAAATCACTGGCATCGGGTGGATTGAAGAATTTTGAAAATGATCGGGCTGCTTGTTTGCTTCATATAAAAGAAAGACATTCTGCACTTGTTGATTGAAATTTGCATTTGTTTGTTTTTTGTTTTGAAAATTTTACAGTCGGTATTTAAATTTCTTTTTTTTTTATTTTGCTCCAGATTTTTCAAAGTAGTTTTTTCAGATGCTTTCCTGCTTACTGCGTGGTATTGTTTGCACATAGAACTGGTTTATTTTTGTGCATCTAGTTAATACTACATCTATACTCTTATATTGAAATTGGGTGATTAATTTAATATGTACTGTGTAATGTTGATAATACTGTGTTTTAATTTCATCTTCATGCTTACAAATCAAATTTTAAAACAATTTATTTTTTCTTTTAGTTACTGTTGTAGTTATTAGTAGACTTGTATATAGAAAAGGTATTGATCTTCTTGCTGGTGTGATACCAGTCATTTGTGAACAACACCCAGAAGTTAATTTTATAATCGGTAATCTTCTCTCAATATTTTAGATCAGTAACTTTAATAATTGTATTATGAAATATAACATTTAAAGTTAAATTTGTTTTTTTTTGTAAAATTTTTGTTATTATTTCAATTTTACTATTCATATTTTTCTCTCTATTTTAAACAATGCATAACTTGTATACTTTTCAAAATAATCTTTGCTATTAACAAACATTCTTTTTGTGTTAGTCCAATCTTCTCCCTTCTGAGGTATACTTTCGAGGATATTGTAGCTCCAATTTATTAATGTGAATGAAAATATAAAAAAATGAAAGCAAACGTGATAAGTGTGAAGAACTTAAAGCTGAACAACAAGCTCTCAACATACTTAATGGCTTTTGATGTACAGGAAAATTTCAAAATTTTTCGAAGTCAGAGGTGCAAATGAAGATGTTTTTTGGGTCGTAAGTACTTCCGAAACTATAACACAAAACAGACGGAATAAAAGTTATTTCGTTCTCCTATAAGTATTAAAAAATAAAGTATAGTATTTATGAAGCCCTTATGCAATTTTAATTTCTAATACATAATTAATTGCTCAGAAAGTAAGATGTTAATTTTTAGATTTAGTCTTAATTAATACAGCTATAATGTTTAGTTTGTTTCTAAAGTTAAAAGTTTTCAGTATACAGTGGACGCTGGATATAAGGACCGTCTCTGTCCTACAGAAAACTGTCTTTATAACGAGTGGTCGCTATAAGAGGTAGTACATAGAGTATATTGGGATGCAGTTGGGGATTTTCTTACCGGTCATTATAATAGGATGGTCTTTATAACGTGTGGTTGTTATAACGAGCGTCCACTGTAGTATGTAGGAAATTTAAAACAATCCTAAACTTAGGGAGTTAGTTGTTGTTTTTTTTAGTGGCCTGTCTGGAAAAACCAGATGGGATTTTTCAATCAAGCCCTGCTTGGCGACATTGATTTACATGTGTGCATGCTCATGCATATAAATAAGGTGAAATCATCATTCTGCTATTTAACAGGTCTCTTGAAATGTTTACCTGCATAAAAGTTCTATATTTACAGGTGGTGATGGTCCTAAACGGATTGTTTTGGAAGAAGTAAGAGAACGTTGTCAACTGCAAGAAAGAGTTACTCTTCTAGGCTCTATAAAGCATGAAAACGTGCGAGATGTAATTATGTTTTTATTTATGATCTTATATTTTATACATTTAAAATATACATATGATATACATTTAAAATTCTAAGCCATAAATCATTTTAATTGATTACCAAATGATTTTGTGTTTTGTCCTAATTAAAGACTTCTCTTGTTTTATTTATTATCAAGATAACTTATCAATTCAAATTTTTAGTTTATTTTTGATTTTTAGCAAATAAAGCCGTGACCAGCTTCAAGACTAATTTTTTTTGTGTTTTAAATGATTATGAGATTCAATTATGCAGTAGAATATTTTATTGAACAGATGTTAGGAATTAAAAAATATTTATGGAATATTTTATGAAATAATTTTTAGAAGTTCAAGCTGCAAGGAAATTTAAAAATGTGTATGACAGGAGGATGATAATTTTATAATCTGAAATCTTTGCTGTTTTAAGTATTTCAATAAAAAAAAGAAGAGTGAGGGGGGAGGGGAGGGGGAAAAATCCTGTAATGTGTTTTAGGTTGATATTAAGTATTTTATAATCAAATTGTTTATTAGTTCTGAAAGAAAACTAATTATATGTTTTAATTTATAGGTTTTAGTGAAAGGGGACATTTACCTTAATGCTTCCCTGACGGAAGCTTTTTGTATGGCTATTTTAGAAGCAGCATGTTGTGGGTAATTTCTGTTTTCTTTTCAAAAAATTCAGGACTTGTTATCATTATAATGCTAAACCCCATTAAATGATGATAAATTCAGTGTTTATTTTGTATTATTTATTTGGTTAACTACATTATTTTTTTATCCTAAAAAAAGAAAGAAATCCATTTTAATTACAGTAATTAAAATACAGTGGAGTCATGATTTTAGGTTTTCTGTCAAATCGGTGATAAAAAATGTACCAAAGAGGAAAACCAGAGCCATTTTAAAAATCTAAATATATTGTTTAAAAGTTCGACTTTTACCCAATGAATGGGGGAGGGATGCGTAATTTTTACTTTTTCTTTGTTTTCAGACACAATTTCACTTATAGCCTTTTCAAAACTAAGCTTTTTTGCAGAATTACTTCTTGGTTGGTATTCATACATACAAAATTCTTTTGCGAGTTTTTATGATTTGAATCGCTTGATCAACTGGGAAAATCCTCCTTTATTTTTTCTTCATTTTCATCACTATCATTGGAAGTAAGTATTAAATCTAAAATTGAAAGAGTTTGTACTGTAATAAGTTAATACATCCGTCATTGACCTCTGGAAATTTTTTAAGAACAGTACTGACTCTAATATTCACAGTTGTGGCGACTGGAGATTAGACGATCAAAGGAAACCCCTTTTACAGACAAAGGACATTAAGACAGAACAAAAAGAATGCCAAATCGGCTTGAACATCTATAAAACAAATTTATCTTGAAAGAAACAGGTTGTGAGTTTTATAGAGAAAAAAATATTTTAATCTATTTGTAGAACAACATATCAAGCAGAATTTCTGAAAAAGGGTAACGTAAGGGGTCTTTTTATTTCCTTAAACATGCAACTTGCATGATAAGATAAGTTGTACTGTAACATATTTTGCACATATATTAAATCAATTTTTAGTAGCATTCGATTAATAAATACATAAATACATTTAAAAATAATAGTGATGACCAGAATGCCATTTCATTTGAAGGTGGTTTGAATCTATTTCATTTTATTTATTTAAATACATAATTTATTTACTTTTAAAGATTCATAAGGTTTTTGATGAAATATTAATTGGTTTTGTAAGAAAAGCAGTCGAAAACTTTGTACAATTAATGAAGTTAAAAATGCAAGACAACGAGTCTAAAAGTACAAATAAAAGGTTTAAAAAGAATTAGAAAACTCCAGCAAATAGCTATTTTGGGGCTATTATAAATGAAGCCCCATCATCAGTGCAAAAAGATGAATCTTTTGCAAAAAGATGAAGATTCATCTTTTTGCACTGATGATGGGACTTCATTTATAATAGCCCCGAAATAGCTATTTGCTAGAGTTTTCTAACTTTTTAAACCTTTTATTTGTACTTTTGGACTCGTTGTCTTGCATTTTTAAGTTTACTAAATGGTTATTTTGAAAGTTAGGTTACAAGTTGTTAGTACCAGTGTTGGTGGTGTTCCTGAAGTCTTACCTCCTGATCATGTATGGTTAACTGAACCCACTGTAGACGGTAACTATATTAGTTTATCTCTCTCATCATTACTTTTTTTAAGTCAGTGAACTTAAATCTTGTGCTTATGATCGTAAAAATTTTTTGCAAGAAAACACAAATAAATACTTGGAGATTTTCAAAAAACTTCATATGTTTATTCCGTATTCTGCTTTGTTGCTGAAGTAAAAACACAAATAAATACTTGGAGATTTTCAAAAAACTTCATATGTTTATTCCGTATTCTGCTTTGTTGCTGAAGTAAAATTTTCTTTGCCTTTTAAAATGGGTTAGCTGAAATTTTCAGAAAATTGTTTGGAAAATCTTCAAAAGATTGAACCAAATAAAAAATTAATTTGTGGAAATTACCTGAGAATTTATCTTTTTTTCATCACTTCTTATTTATCCAAACGTTACATTCATTATGTTGGTTGATTTTAATATTGATTTCTTGTAGCCTTATTAAAATACTGTAAAAAAATATTTTGCTTATTTAGCAAAAAAAATATTTAGTGTTTTCAAACTTCTGATATCTACATTTTGTAATGTGCAAACTTTTTGCATTTATTTTTTAAATCAGGTGTTTAAAAATATTTTTGATACTTATTAAACTTGGATAAAAGACTAGGAAGCAAAACCTGTACGTATATCTTTAAAACTTTCGTTTCAAAAATTCTAAAAGAAGTTCCGTGATCATTTTGAGCACAATTTTTAAAGTGTCCAAATCTTAAATGTTGAACTGTTAGTTTAATTTTAATTCATCATGTTTTGCAATGTATGCATAATATTTTCAATGCAACTTTTACTGATTGCCTCATACTCTTCAAGCGTAAATGGGGAAAAAAAAACTATGAAACATTAATTAAGTGTTAAAAAGCCCAAAACAAAAATTGATCACTTTGCATTATTGCATTCTAAAGAAAAATGGAAAAAAATATTCATTATACTGACCTGATTGTGCAGTTAAAGATGCATTTAATACCTGAAATTCGCTCTCCATGCAATTTGCTGTAATAGAAATGTCACAAATTGGTTTACAAATTTGACTAAGTCATTTTTATGATTAAAAAATTCCCTATACTCATGCCAAATTTGTCTATTGACCTTTCTACTGAATAGTATTTGTTATTGTTTTGTTGGGTATTCTTTTTAAAGTCTTGTACTTGACCATTTTCATTGTACTTGCTATGAAATAAATTTGAAATATTGGCAAAAATTGAAGTTCTTCCTTGATTATTTTTGCATATGCAGCCTAGTTCACTTATTTTTTGTAATCTTTTTTTTTCTGTCTTCTAATATTTGGCCTTGTGAGTTTAAAAATTTCGATTCAGAAACAATTAATTGTGAGAAAACTCATTCTTTAAACTCCTTTTTCAATGCAATTCTATTTTTTAGTAATGTAAAATGTATTATATTTTTTGGAAATAAAATCTATGTATCTATATTCCTTTCAAAGATGGCAGCAGTGTTTCTTTCAGACATTTTGCTTCGGGGGGAGGGGGGGCACTTTGAGAATCCGGAAGGGCAAAAAGATAGACGCGAATCCAGCGGGTCACGGGGGGGGGGGGCAAAAATAGCCTTAAACTGCATTTCGGGGACTTTTTTTTCGATAAATTTGCCCCCTCCCACAAAATTTGAGATCTAAAATTGTAGTTTTGCCCTCCTCCCCCCCTTCTTATAATGACATCCTCCAAAAACAAAAGCCAGCTGGATTTCGATAAATTTGGCCAACCCTCCCCCTATTTGACCCCTAAAATTTCACTTTGACCCCCCTCCTTTTCCGACAGTGACCTCCCCCAAAGCTAGATCCGCAGTTGCCAAGGACGTATTAAAGGGAGTGGATGTTGACAACCTCTGTCCCCTCTGAAATAACTTAAAAATTTCTTACTCGCAACAAAAACTTTAATATTTTGAAACATCAATTCGTAAATTTATCTTAATGATTGGCTTACCCCCTCCCTAAATAAATTCCCATAGCCACCATTACCATGGGAGAGGCGATAAATGTTTAAAAAACTTAGTTTTTCGCCTGGTAATTTTTCGAAACTGAAACTCCAAAAACTCTTTTGTTCCAAAAACAAAATTTTGTTAGATATTTAAAAACGTTAAGGGGAATTTGGAGGCACTCCCCCAGAAAAATTCTCAACTTACAGCCCTAAATGCACAAATGTATAGGATTGTTGATGACGTTCGGTAAGGGATGAAGTTCAAGACACCACCCTCAAAATATTTTGATATTGGAGCTCTAAATATGCAATTGTAGCTCATCTGCGATGATATTTAAGGTAAGGCCCCTATGAATAGGGGAGGGTGTCACGGACTTTCCCCCAGATTTTTTTTTTGCAAACTGATGGCCTAAAAACACAATTGTTGGTATGTGTGATGAAGTTACAGAAAGGGACAATTTTTGAAACTCTCTTCAAAAAAATAAGTCTAAATTGTAAGTTATGTTTGATGAGATAGGGGAGATAAATGTGGTTTGTGAAACTCTTTTGGAACTTTTCCGAAATTGAAGTCCTTAAAAGGAAAATATAAGCCGTCTCTGATGACGTTAGGGTTCGATTTCGGAACTCTACCCAGGAAAAGTTTTTGAAATTGAAACATTAAAACACAATTTTGGTGCATTTTGATGACATCAGAGAAAGGGATGGGTTTAGGACTTTACCTTTTAAAATTTTTGAGATTGAAATCCTGGAATCGCAATAGTAAGTCATTTTTGGTCGATAAGGGAAAGAATAGGGTCCACGGACTTCCCTTCTTCCATAATTTTCCAAAATTGCATTATAAACCATCTTTGAGAAAAATTAAGAATTTTTAAATTTTAAAAATTGAAGTCCTAAAAACTCATTTCTAGACTCCCTTTTATAACATTATGAATGTTAATGGAATTCAGGACTCTCCCTGAAAGTGTTCGAAAATTGAAATTCCCCCCGTCTTTCAAAACAAAAATCGCAACTGTAGGCGATTTTTGGTGTCAAGGGAAAAAGGATAAGGTTCCCAAATTCTTTCCCGGTGTTTTTCCGAAACTGACGTCCTAAGATACAATTGCAGGCCATCTTTAATTACCCCCCCCCCCCACACACAAATACGATATATGTTTTAAAGCTTTTATTTATTTTTATACTTATTTAATATTTACTTGTTTGTTTATTGATTATTTTCACTTTATTGATTTATTTATTTTGTTATTATTTTGTGTGTGTGTGTTAATGCAAACTGAGATTTCCCCCGGGGGAGCAGTTGACTTCCTCCGGGAGGGCAGTGCCCCCCCCCCTGGGGAGATGCCTGAAAGAAACACTGGATAGCAGGCATATGCATAGATTAGAGCTGAAATTTTTATTTCTTTTATTTTTATGCAATCTTAATGCTTTAATGGAAATGCACTAAATTTTAGTTCAAAATATTGCACATATTAAAGTTGTTCTCATTTATTTTTTACATTTTTCACTTAGTAAAATTTTAGGATTTAGCAACATTTCTGCAGCTTAACAAACATTGAAATGCAGCTTTTCCAAACTTAATTAATTGCCCTAAATTTACCCATTCTTCATTGCTTTGTAAGCTTTCTATTTATTTTACTACTTAATTCTAGTTAAATAGTTTATCTTTGTTTAGCTTTATTACCTATTTTAGATAGGATCAATAATGACCACTCTGTTTAGAAAACTTGAGGCTTGCTGGCAAAAAAAAAGCTGTTATTGTTTTCAAATAGCAAATTTCAATTATGTGTAAATATGCATGTTATGTAATGATACAGTTATATAGGGTGCATGCATCATTATCTTTACAGGTTTAATTGAAGGATTAGAGCAAGCAATATCTGACCGTGCTAATAATAAAATTGTCCCAAAAGATGTTGCACATAAAAAACTTTCAAAAATGTATCGTTGGAATGATGTTGCAGCAAGAACTGAACATGTCTATGATACCATCGAAAACGAACCTATTGATGATTTTCCTTGTAGACTGAAGAAGTAGGTTCTTGACTTTGTTTATTTAGTATGAAAAGTTAGTTAAAACATATTTGCATTCAAATCTGTTCTTGTACTTGATGATTGAAGTGAAACTTTTCTAAAAATGACCTTCAATTGGTAATCAGTTGTTAGAGAATGATAAAAATTCCTGAAAAATGGGTGAAATAACATTTTTAATGAATAAATAAATAGATAAAATGTTGAAACTTTAATGAAACATCCTTCTAGAATTCTCAGTTATAAATTCTCAGCATAAAGAAAGACTGATAGCAATCTATTTTAAAAAAGGAAAAATAGAGCTTCAAGACTTTCAAAAATCACTATCCATAAGAGGAATCATTGTGATTGTATACATTCATAAAATTGAAGGTCATAATAAAAAATGTGTTCTAAACATAAAAGTGTCAATTACTGTTTCTGTTCTAAGAAATGATTTTGAGATTTAATCGAAAATAAAATTCTGTTCTTCAAATTTTTCTCTGATGGTAAAGATGATTGTAAAAATTTCATCAAATTACTAAAGTATACTGTTGTATAAATTATTCAGTTTTTATGCACTGCTCCATGTTTTCTTTTCCTTTATTTATTAACTAGCTGCGTGGCCCAGCGTTGCACAACTACCTCTAAACAAAAAATTAACAAAACTTGAATACTTTATAAGACTGGGCGTTTTACTATTTTTTCCCCAAAGGTTCTTTTATTTTTGCTTTTCCCCCTTTTTAAGTAACTGTATAATAATGCATTTAGCTTTAATGAATCATTTTGGTTGAAAGAATGTTTTTAAACTTAGACAAGTTTAGGGAATGAGACATGATAATATTGTCGTCTGTTGTCTTTGAAGACATTGATTTTAGAATTCACATTATCTGGTAACACATTTGAGTATTCCAAGTTATTCATATCTTCTGGTTTTCTGAATGAATGTTTTCATTTTGTTTAATTAATTTTGTATTAGGATTTTTTTTAATTGCTGTTTCATTTTACACACATAATTTTATTTGCCACATAAATTAGAATAACATAAAACTGCTTAGCTTTATTACATTTATGAGAGCTTTGTGCATTAACTTCATTTTTACGAAACATTATAAAAAAAATTATTTATCAATTAACTACAAAAAAAAAAAAAATCTCATTAATAAAGTTTTATACAGAGATATCACTTTGCCATTTTAAAATTAAGTTAGTGAATGATTTCAGATAATTAGTTTTTTATAGATTTTGGCAACAAGGCTACATTGCTGGAGCGTTTTTTATGCTGCTGCAAGCAATTGAACATTTATTATTTCTCTTCTATTCATGGATGGTTCCTGAAAATGTAAGCAATTCATTTTTGCCTACAAGGATTTTAATCAAACACAAATATTTTTTAAAACTAAAATTTGAAACAAAAACTTAATTTTCTGCCATGTTACCATGTGTATGTATAATGTTATTTCCTTCCATCTGATAGTTTCCTGCAGTAAAAAAATCTGGTATGGACCCCACACTACTTCTTTTTACGTGTAAATTTCTTAGTAGTTGCCTTAAGTGTTAAAAAAAGTGCTTGGAGTGAGCAAGGTAACAATTCAAATATTTACTCCCCTAATCTACCACGAAACAATGCAAAAAATATTTTACAATGGTTATTTTTCTAAATGTTGCTGATTTTTATATCATTTAGTGAATTTTTCGCAAAATATCGCCAATAGCGCCATGTTGAACCCAAATTCAAAAAATAATTTTTTCGCCAAATTTGTCGCCAAGTTGGCGTCAAACACTTGGCGACCAAAAGCTTGGCGACATGTCGCCAAGTGGTGGCGCCAATTCATATCACTTGAGTCTGTATTGAAATTAACATTGATTTTCCCCAAAAAAGGGGTAAAAGCCCCGTTTAGGAACATTCGAATGCAATCACAAGGGGAGGTGCACAACTAGACCCCCCTCAGAGCCTACATACCAAGCTAGAAGTTTTTACGGCATATAGTTTTTAAGTTATGCGAGCCACATACGTACATACGTACATACAGACGTCACGAGAAAACTCGTCGTAATTTACTCGGGGGTAGTCGAAATTGATTTTTCGGCTGTTTGTAATGTTGTTAGGTACATATGCACGTGCTGACAGGTCGAAAAAACTACGCGACATTCACTCAGGGGTGAGCAAAGTCAAAATTTAGACCGAAATTTGAGTGAAATTTTTTTCGTGATCACAATACTTCCTTTACTACGTAAAAGGAAGTAAAAAGTTAGAAAGCAAAAAAAAAAAAAAAAAAAAAAAACTGATGTAGATAGAAAAAGTAACAATTTTGAAAAAGCAATGTAGAACAATTCTTAAATTGAAAATAAAAGAATTACGAAGATTTTCCAATCTATATGATTTTTTCCCCCAAGCAGCAGTTTTTAGAACAACTGATACTTTTGGATAAAAAATATTTAAAAAGTATTAATGCCTAGCGTTGAAAGCTTTATTTATAACTGACCTTTAAATACTTTTAATGCAAGTTTATTAAATTGCAAATATGTAATTTATTTTGAAACTTTTTTCTGTTATCACTAAGTGAACTCTGAATGAAATTCTTATTGCTGTAGGTTCTTATTAATGTAGGAATTTTTTTTTATGAACACAATTTAATCTAGAAAAAATAGTTAATTTGTAAATTACTAAGAGTCTACTGCCGATTAACCAAAAATTTAAATTTTGAGGTCTAAGATCTAGTCTCTTGTTTTTAATGTCATATTTAATTTCTCGTAGAGTTGAGTTTTGCATCTGTGGTTCTCAGATATATGAGAAAATATTCAAGAAAGCTTTGATAGCATACTTCTGTAGATAATAATTTTTTATTAAATGTAGCAAATTCAAAAATTTTATAAGTTTCATCTTAAATAATAGAGATGCAGGTTATATTCAGAGGAATATATTACTTGAGATTATATGGCATGCATATGCGTGTATTGTTTTATTATTTTATTTTAATTCTAGTTTTTTTTTCAGATGATTGATACTGCGCGTGATATTCATCTTAAATAAACACTTTTTTAAAGAAAATATATTTAGTAAGTACTTTTTATTTATAATGTCTATGCTATCCTTATTGAACTCGCAGCTTTTGGCTTTACAAATACATGTTAACAATAGTCACCTATTTTTAAAAATAGTATTAGAATAATTCTGTTAATGTATTGCACATAACAATATTGTTTTGTTTTCCCCTTTTATACAGAAAAGAAAGTATTGTTAGAAAAAAAAAATCACTCAAATTTTGGCCTATAGCTCCATTGTATTCACTCTGGAATGAATGTTGAACAGTTTATTTGGCACATCGCACACAGCCAAGAAACCGTACATTAGTGTAACAATGAAAATGATTGAAATAAGTATGAATCATAAGTTTTAATCAAAGGGTAAAATACAGTGCAGGAATTCCCGCTTTTTATACAATGGCACCATTTCTTGTTTATGTGTTTTTAGAAAATCAACTTGTAATACTGGAGTACTTCTTTATATTTAATTTATTTTAGAGCGGATATTTTCTTTTAAATTTGTAAAATTGGTGCCATTTTAAAATCATTTGAGTTTTAAAATAATGTGAAATCAGTTATTAAACTAGGGTCTATGCTGAGTTTAAATTCTTTAGCAAAAATGCTAAAATTTGGGTAAAGGCTTTAGTAAAATGCTCAAACATTAAAGGTTAATGAAAACGTTTACATTTCTCTCTAACTGCCTCTTTGTGTTTCAGTTCTTGTTATATCAGAGCAAAAAGAAGAAAATGTTTTGCTTCATTATCGTATTAAAATAGTATTTTTGCATTTTGCGAAAAATGCGACCATAGCAGAAACCCTAAATTAAACATTTAAAAAGAAATTTTGTTTCTATTCTGAGACATCATGATTAAAATTTTAATATTTCATTTCTTGTAACCTTATTACATTCAATATAAGTTGTTGAATTTTAAGCGTTTAACCAATTAGAAAATTCACATATCAGGAACTTATGAGTTTCCTTTGGTTTCTGAATTGCAGATCTTTTAATATATTTTTTGACAAGCACTTCACTTTGTGTATTTTTATTTTGAAGCATTTTCGCTAATGTGGCTCATTAGTTATTACTGCTTTTATTAAATGCCTTCATTTATTTGCTTGGCTGATTTTAGACAGTTTTTTTACCTACTGTTAAAAATTATGTTGTTATTGGACTGAAAAATAGGATTTTTAAATTACATAGCTATTGTAGTATAAAGAAGATTGTAATAATTTTGGAACTTGTGAAATTCTCCCCTTAAATTTAGAAAATTCCTCCTAAAATTTGAGCAACTTTTCAAGCCAAAGCATCTTTGAAATTTACAATTTTTTGAAAAATCAGTCATTTCTTTTTGTTTCTTGCTGTGAAAGCTTCATCAATAATTTTCTTAATTGTTGACTGCACTTTTCTTAGCATCAGTTATCAGCTAACTGTGCCCTGTATTGCCCCTTAAATATTGTAGTAATTCATCAATGTACTGAAAAACTTTCACATGTCATTTGTAAATATGCGTTGGGTTTGTCTTCACTTAATCTAGTACAGTATTTTTTTCCTAAAGGTGCTTGCATGTAATCAGGACTTTACTGTATTGGAAAATGGTGATAATGAACTATAGAACAGTGCCAATTATTGGCTCAAAATTAATCAAATGAGGGCACATAAGTTGGCTCAAGTATGAAGTTCTTGTCAGACTTGTCGTTTTCACATTGGAAGATTTTGTTAACTCTTTAATATTTGTTTTATTCATCAGAATAATTGAATAATGTACATTTTTTTTAGTAAATCTGAAGTTTTAACTACTTTTTATATTACAGATCTTGTTCCAGCTGTGATATGTCAACAGAAAAATTGCCTACTGCTCTATGTTGTAAAAATATAAACTTATATAAAGGAAAAACTAAAACTGTAAACAATATATTTATTTTTCATAGTAAAAACAGCCATGGTTTTCATAGAAAAATGTCATCAATATACAACATATCACATCCTATTTTTTGAGATTTTTTTCAAACCTGTGATATAATTAAACTAACTTAACCTACACAAGGAATAAATTTGAGCAAAATAAAACATCAATTCAAATTGGTTTTTACATTTGAATTCTTTTGCATACATATATAGATATATTTATTTACAGCATATAATCTACAATAAATACAAAAAAGAAAAAAAAATGGTGAAGGAAGTAAAATTCATTACGTTAGTGCAACAAAAGAGTATAAATAGTTGTAACTGATCAATAAATATTCACTAAAAGAAAATGCACATTTTGCAACAAAATGCACAAACTTCAAATAATTATTTTGTATACAAATAACTTATTTCATTTTTACATATTTTGGAAAGAAAATACGTACAACATGTTGATTTAAAAAAAAAGGAAACTTTTGCTGTGCTTGTCCATTATACCTATTTTAAAACAAAAATAACCAACATGCAATATAAAACAAACTTCGGCAAGGAAGAATTTTTCAGCATATAGTTTGTAAAAAATACCTTGTCTGACTTAGTATTTTTTGCGATCAAATGCATTTCCTTTTTAAAAAAAAAAACTTTAAAACTCATCGATGAGTGGTGTAGCATCAGCTGGTGTCGACTCAATCATAGGACTAGGTGACCCTCGATTTAATGGTGTTCTGGGAGTTGACATCTGAGCAGGAGCTAAAGTTTCTTGCCTTTCTTTAACCCACAGTTCAGCCATACGTTTCCAGTCTGTTACAGATGGATTTGGAGCCGTTCTGAAATTATAAACAATTTTAGTAATTCATATTTCAACTATAAAATTAAAAATAATTTAGATTAAGAATGAAAAAGAGTGGATTAACATAGAGTAGAAAGATGAAGACTAATCCGCATTGCAAAAGCAGTAACAAATTTTCAGTTGCAGTAGAGAGCATGCTTTACTATTCAATTAAGGAATATAAGCCTCTTAAATTTGCATAAGCTTCTAGCTCTTAGCAGAAAACACTACTAGAATTCTTGAAAAGGTCAACTGTATATTCACAATTCTCACTTTTTGCCTCTACTAACTTTTCTTATTCTAATTAATAGAATCCCAAAGCATTCAAGACAGTTATTGACCTGAGTGTTAGTATTGTGAGATGCAGTGCTCCTTCTTAATTACTCTGCATTTATTTTAGTCAATTCCTTTTTTTTTTTAATTTAAACTTTTAGCACAACTATTTCGGCCTATTAAATTTTTGCAATGCATTTATTTAATGAGAACAATTTACTTCCAATGAATTTTGAGTGCCTAACTTTTTTGATGTTTTAAATTATAATAAATCTTATTCCATGTTTTATGGGGAGCTATCACCATATAATAGTTTTTGTGAGTTTCATTCTTTATTTCTAATTTTTAGTACATATAGATGACAAAACCTAATAAAATTGGAACACAAATAAATTTACTCCAACACATCAACATTTTTATTTTCCAACATCTGAAAACTCTCATCCTAAACATTTTTAGAATGTTGAACATTTGTAAGTTTTTAATGAAAATAAAATTCATTAACCTAGCTATGTTATAAAAATTTACTAATGGTGTTGCAGCAGCCAGTAAAATTGTTGAAATGTTATGAAGTCAGGATGAATTTCATAATCAACATTTAAAATTTTAAGCAAAGGCTGAAGTAGATTAAATGCTCTAGTTTGCAATAGATTAAAACAATATTGGAATAGCACTGAAATACAAATTTGCTGCATAATATTTAACTGCAACACAATCATTTGAATTTCAACTAGGCGGCACCCAATGATGGGAAGCACTAGTGCAGATAGAATTTCCTTCTGGGGGGATTTTTTTCAAATTAAAACTGTCCCCTCATGTGTATAAACTACTATATTAGGATTGGCAACAATGTTAAAAGTAAGGTGCCCCCTCCCCCCCCCTTTGCTACAACACTGATGGAGAGTATTTTGATACAGATTTTGGCAGTAACCATTTTATTGTACAAGAACTAAGGGTACAGCCTAAAAAAAATAGTGCCTAAATTAGTTTTTATGAGCATACAGTAAACCAGCACTTTCTTGGCTTTTATGATGTAATTAGCTTGGAGTGATCAAGAGGTGAGTTTTAGTCGCAAAGTGATCTGCAGAAAATTGCTTGTAGTTCTTGGGCTGTTAGCGAGCCACAGCGAGCAAGGGGTTTCAGCAATGGCATACATAGTGCCCATGCGGCGTGGGGGGCACAAGAGGTTTGGGGGCGAACAATTCAGAAACACTATGAGTTGCACAGGAAAAATATTTTTTATATTTTAAAAGGAGGTGGTGGTGGCACTCATAAATCTTGCAGGGGTGCAAACCTGAGTCTATGTACACTACTGGGTTTTTGCTCCTTTAATGTAATAAATATATGAAAAGAAAAAGTTGAATTGCTATAGCTGATGCAAAAATATCCCAATACACAAAATCAATGTAGTCTTCAGCAGCAGAAATATACAAATAAAAGAACTTTCCTTACATCAAATTAATTTAGAATTGCATTTCAGTTCGCTATGGGGATCAATATTAATAATTACTGAAGTAAAGAAGGTACACAAGGATAAAGAAATTGTGAGAAATCTGAAGTTGTTCACTGGTTTTCTATTTAAGTATTCTGAATACCAAAAGAGAAAATCTTCTCTACATACTTAGTGATAAATAAACAGTTTCATTACTAAATCAGCTTAATTTGCACATAAAGGCACAGTAATAACTAAATCACTTATTTACCTAGGAGTAGATCGTGATGGAGTTCGGGCAGCAGGAGGTATCCAATTGTTTTGTTGCGGTGTTTGTGAATACCTCGGCGTAGGTACTTGTGAATGAGCTGGAGTTGGAACGGCATGGTACGAAGGTGTAACTAAAGGTGTAGCCACAGGCTGTGATGGAGTATAAGCCTAAAAGCAAGTATTTTAATAAATGAACATTTGAAAAAGTGAGAAGAAAGCAATTTTTACAAAAAAAAAAGTGACTAAATAAGATTTGTCAAACTTTGGAGAATGAAAATAGTCAATATTTTTGAATGATGTTACACCAAAATAAATATCCAAGATAAGGGTAACAAAAAAAATAATACTGAATCTATTTACTTTTTTGCTATAATAATCTAACAATAGCATGGGAAATAATAATTTAAAAAAAAATGCAAAGCCACAAAATGTATACCATAAAATAAGAAATGTTTTACTTATTCTTTAAAAAAAAGGAAGATAAATTTAAAAAACTAATATTTTTGTGGAGGCACATGTATTAATTTTTACGTGAATTGAATCCTAACTTTTTGGAACTTTAGTTACATAACATTTTCAGATATATAGCTCTTTTTTGTTGTCCGCCAAAAAGTACAATATAACAATGGGTTACTGTATGTTTCATTACATGCTACAAGCAATATTATATAATTAGGAGCTGCGCATAGGGGCTTTAATCTTCAATTTTGGCAGCTCATTTATGACCTCTTTTTACAAGAAATTTTCAGACAACCATGAGCCATGTAACTTACAAAAACAGTAGTTATTCTGCCAACTTACTTGATAATATTGACCACCACTATAACCAGCAGCATAATTAGCACTCTGATATGGTGCAGGAGTTTGCCCAGCTACTTGAGACAATGTATTAAACATATGACTGGGCATATTAGCAGCAGCTCTTTGAATAGCTTGAGGATCAAGATCTGTTGGGGAAACAAGGAATATTTTAAAAACATGCTGACTTGACAAAAAAAAAAAAACACTTTGTGGTAATGTAAAATGGATAATCATTGATGTATTTTCAGTTTGTTTACAGCAGCTATAGTTGATAAATCAAATCAATGGAATGAGCTTGTGAATATTTGCTAATCTTAATAGAAATCACACTATGAAAAAATTGAGATCTTGCAGCACCCTTGTATTTTCTTTCTATGAAAAAATTCTTTTATGCACACAAAATGTAATGAGGCTAGGTGCTTAAAAGTAAGAAGTTTTCACAAAAATTCAGAGAGTTTTGATGAGAGACAAAAAAATTTCATTTGGCGGAATTGCCAAGAAATGATTTTTCGTAAACTTTCTATTTTACAATTTTGTTTTAAACCTAGAATTAACAGAATGTTTTTTTTTTTTTTTTAGTTTGCAAAAGAAAGTACACTTTTGGACAATATTGGCAACATTTGTGCTCTTCAAATAGGAATAAGCAACGTAATAACTACCTCTATACACTGAAGTGACAGAAGTCATGGGATACCTCTTAATATCGTGTCGGCCCTCCTTTTGCCCGGCGAAGTGCAACAACTCGACGTGGCATGGACTCAACAAGTCGTTGGAAGTCTTCTGCAGGAATATTGAGCCATGCTGTCTCGATAGACGTCCATAATTGTGAAAGCGTTGATGGGGCAGGATTTTGGGCACGAACAGACCTCTCGATGGTGTCCCATAAATGCTCAATGGGATTCATGTCGGGCGATCTAGGTGGCCAAATCATTCGTTGGAATTGTCCAGAATTTTCTTCAAACCAATTGCGAACAGTTGTGGCCCGGTGACATGGCGCATTGTCATCCATAAAAATCCCATCGTTGTTTGGGTACATGAAGTCCATGAATGGCTGCAAGTGATCTCCAAGTAGCTGCACATAAGCATTTCCAGTCAATGTTCGGTCCAGTCGCACTAGAGGACCAAGTCCATGCCATGAAAAAACAGCCCACACCATTACGGAGCCACCACCAGCTTGAACAGTGCCTTGCTGACAGTTTGGGTCCATGGCTTCGTGGGGTCTGCGCCACACTCGAACCCTACCATCGGCTCTTACCAGCTGAAATCGTGACTCATCGGACCAGGCCACGGTTTTCCATTCATCTAGGGACCAACCGATATGCTCACGTGCCCACGAGAGTCGCTGCAAGCGATGTCGTTCTGTCAGTAAAGGCACTCGAGTCGGTCTTCTGCTGGAATAGCCCAAGAAATCCAAATTTCTCCGCACAGTTCTAGCAGACACGTCCATTGTACGTCCCACATTGATTTCTACGGTGATTTGACGCAGTGTTGCTTGTCTGTTAGAATTTACGACTCTTTGCAGACGTCGCCGGTCTCGATCTTTAAGTGCAGGCGGTCGACCACTGCGCTGTCCATGGTGGGATGTTATGCCTGAAATTTCATACTCTCGGCACACTCTTGACACAGGGACATTCCAAGTCGAATCATCCAGCCCAAACGAGATTTTGCACCATGGGTCTTCAGATTTTTATGAAACTTGGTGAGACTGTTATACCCATAGATATAAGAATATTTGGAGATTTTTAGATTAATATATCAATTACTTTCAGAATGGCAACACCTCAAAGTTTTGTCAAAAATTTGTCGCTTAACAAAATTTGCAGATCCAGCAGACGGACATACATCTACAATTTTTACTATAAAACAGTTATTTTTTATGCTAGAAGGGTAATTTTTTTTGCATTTTGTTCAGAAATGTACTGTTAATTGGATTATGTAGTTATATTTAAGATTTAAAGTAATTAAATTACCTCTAAAAATCAGTAATCAGCAAAATTAAAGATAATTTTAAGCACTGACATGGGTTCAGAAACCACCCAATAACATTTTTAGCGTTCCAAAACCACCAAAACCCATTATATTACAGAAAACTAGATTAAAAATGAGAGAAAATGATGCAATAAAATTGGTGGGGTTTTGAGTTTTACTTAGGTTAGAGATGATTAAAATTACATATTTAAAAAGTAACGAAATCAGTAAGAAGTTGTCTTCCACTGACCCAAAATAATACAATAACACATAGAAGCTGCTTTACAGCACTTTAAGAACATGAATAATGAATATACTGATAAATAAAAATATTAGTTTTAACATAAATATTATTCGACTACTATTTACAATGACTTCTGAAAGTGAAAACTTACAACTTTGATGGGTGTTTTGTAGGTCCAGTTCAAATCCAAAGGAAAACTTCTGCGTCTAGGTGGAAGTGAATATTAGTATAGTTATGGACAGAAAGCTTCCCCTTAATAAGCTATAAATAGTTAGATATTTTAAAATTACGTTTGATAGAGAGAAACGGGGTTCCGAGTGGAGACTGAAAAACTATAATTCAAATCAATGATTTTAACCCATAGGTCCGAATCTCTTATTTGTAGATGAAAATTACGTTGCTTTGCTGACTTCTGGAATTTTAACAACTCTTTTCAAAAGTATTCCACCTTTCATTAATGTTTTCCATTAATTCTGAGCCGATTTTATAAAAATTACTAATATGTGATGTTTCTTCTGGAACTTCAATCAGACACACAAATATGCTGAAGGGTAACAAGACGTTCATCTTGTCGTTCAGGCCAATAGAAAGTTCCAGAAGGTCCATGTGGATGCATACAAATAACTGTGACATCGTTTTCTCCTTCAATAATTTTGTTCACAAACCCAATCCACTAGTTCTCCTCATAAACGCAATCGACATAATTATTTAGGTCTGGTTTTAAGATCTCCAATATAGATGAACATGCTGCTCCTCTAACGAAATCGCATATAATGTATGTTTCGGAATCTAGACTTGTTCGTTTTGCTGTGATTTCATTAGTTAATAAGGGACAGAAGAAATGAAAACTTCCCCTTCTCAAAATTGTTTTACCCGTCGAAAAACGTTCTTCTAGTTTGTTTTGATGTCTGCGAATTTCCTCTTTTGCCAAAAAAAAAAAAGAAATCTTAGAAAAAAACTGCAACAAAACACGTACATTTGGTGGGCCTTTGTAATTTGAGTGGATTCAATCAGACACAAAATATGCTGAAGGGGAACAAGACGTTCATCTTGTCGTTCAGGCCAATAGAAAGTTTCAGAAGGTCCATGTGGGTGCATAAAAATAACTAATCTAATAAAAATAACTTCAAAATGTTTATCAATCCACTTCAATTACAAATGCCCACCAAATGTACGTGTTTTGTTGCAGTCTTTTTCTAAGATTTTTTTTTCTTCTTTTTGGCAAAAGAGGAAATTCGCAGACATCAAAATAAACTATAAGAGCGTTTTTCGACGGGCAAAACAATTTTGGGAACGAGAAGTTTTCATTTTTTCTGTCCCTTATCAACTAATGAAATCACAGCAAAACGAACAAGTCTAGATTCCGAAACATACATTATACGCGATTTCGTTAGAGGAGCAGCATGTTCAGCTATATTGGAGATCTTAAAACCAGACCTAAATAATTATGTCGATTGCGTTTATGAGGATAACTGTTGGATTGGGTTTGTGAACAAAATTATTGAAGGAGAAAACGACGTCACACTTATTTATATGCACCCACATGGACCTTCTGAAACTTTCTATTGGCCTGAACGACAAGATAAACGTCTTGTTACCCTTCAGCATATTTTGTGTCTGATTGAAGTTTCAGAAGAAACATCACATATGAGTAATTTTTATAAAATCGGATCAGAATTAATGGAAAATATTAATGAAAGGTGGAATACTTTTAAAAAGAGTTGTTAAAATTCTAGAAGTCAGCAAAGCAACGTATTTTTCATCTACAAATAAGAGATTCGGACATTTAGTTAATATTATTGATTTGAATTATAGTTTTTCAGTCTCCACTCGGAACCCCGTTTCTCTCAAATTA
Organism: Uloborus plumipes; assembly: GCA_038373865.1. Lineage (NCBI taxonomy): Eukaryota > Metazoa > Arthropoda > Arachnida > Araneae > Uloboridae > Uloborus > Uloborus plumipes. The sequence goes on along the minus strand of JAXGGA010001768.1, from coordinate 84,037 downwards.
GTAACAAAGATGGTAAAAGGACTGACTGTTAAGGCAAAAACAAATAAATCATTCCAACAGGGACAAATAATGTTCTTCTTAATGCAATTGGCCATCAAACATCGTTTTGAAATTTGTGGAGCTGTTTTATGAACGTATAGTTACTTATAAAAAACCAATTATTGGTTAAAACTATCAAACGTAATTTTAAAATATCTAACTATTTATAGCTTATTAAGGGGAAGCTTTCTGTCCATAACTATACTAATATTCACTTCCATCTAGACGTCAGAAGTTTTCCTTCGGATTTGAACTGGAGCTACAAAACACCCATCAAAGTTATAAGTTCCCATTTTCAGAAGTCATTGTAAATAGTAGTCGAATAATATTTATGTTAAAATTAATATATTTACTTACCAGTATATTCTTTATTCAAGTTCTTAAAGTGCTATAAAGCAGCTTCTATGTGTTATTGTATTATTTTGGGTCAGTGGAAGACAACTTCTTACTGATTTCGTTACTTTTTAAATACGTAATTTTAATCATCTCTAACCTAAGTAAAACTCAAAACCCCACCAATTTTATTGCATAACTTTCTCTCATTTTTAATCTAGTTTTCGGTAATATAATGGGTTTTCGTGGTTTTGGAACGCTAAAAATGTTATTGGGTGGTTTCTGAACCCATGTCAGTGCTTAAAATTATCTTCAATTTTGCTGATTACTGATTTTTAGAGGTAATTTAATTACTTTAAATCTTAAATATAACTACATAAACCAATTAACAATACATTTCTGAACAAAATGTAAAAAAAATTACCCCTCTAGCATAAAAAATAACTGTTTTATAGTAAAAATTGTAGATGTATGTCCGTCTGCTGGATCTGCAAATTTTGTTAAGCGACAAATTTTTGACAAAACTTTGAGGTGTTGCCATTCCGAAAGTAATTGATATATTAATCTAAAAATCTCCAAATATTCTTATATCCATGGGTAGAACAGTCTCACCAAGTTTCATAAAAATCTGAAGACCCATGGTGCACACCCCTGGATGATTTGACGTGGAATGACCCCACAGTGGATCTGGGAATGTTGAATTCTCTAACGATTTCCGAAATGGCATGACCCATGCGTCTAGCTCCAACTAACATTCCGCGTTCAAAGTCTGTTAATTCACGTCGTGCGGTCATCATCACGTTAAAACCTCTTCACATGAATAACTTGAACAGAAATGAAAGCTCTGTAAAAGCACTGCGCATTTATACCTGTTCTATGCGATGTTACTGCCATCTGAAAATTTGCATATTGCTATCCCATGACTTTTGTCACTTCAGTGTATATTCTTAGATCGAGCTACAATTTTACCAGATTTTTTTTTTTCATCAATGGGAACCAAATTAGAGGGTGAGAAGATGCTCTTTTAGCACTGCGAAAATAAGCTCCACCCTTAGGTGCAGAAGAGGGTTGAAACACTTCCTCGTTAAATATATCATGTAATACAATTTATACACTTTTTAACAACAACAAGCAATCAAAACATTTTATATTTTAAAATTAACTTACTAGCAAGATTAATGCTTGGCGTATTCCCGATATAAGAAGACTGACCCATAGGTGTACGAACTGAAAGGGCAGTAGGGGTTGAAGGTATTGGATCCCTGCAATGTTCTTTAAACCAGCGAAACAAATCATTCACTGAACGAAATGTGTGGTTTCTATACCTGAATCCATCAGGAGTAATGGTGATGAATTCATGTCGAACCTGTAATGAAATATTAAGAACTGTTAAAAACTAAGAATTGAACAAAGCAAAGTATCAGTCTACTATAATTGAGCTGTAAGTTCAACTGACTCGTCCAGTTTCACTGATCATCAATTAAATTAAAAATTGGTGCTTAATGATTATTCGTAAACAATAACAGATATTTTATAACAAATACCTATATTATTTTCGCATTTGCTAACTTCAAAAAACGGGCATCAATAAAACTAAGTGAATTCTATTGTCTTAAAATGGTATGAATATTAGTGAGTTAAAAAAATAGTACACACTACAATAACTACGTTATTTCTTCACATTTTTTCATCAGTCTAACCAGTAAAATTTAAGATATTCCATTTATACATTGCTTTTTGACTTCCTAAAACCCCAAATTGCATTCTCATTCATTTTTTTATGCATTTGGCTCACTCTTAAGTTAAGAAAGCTTTTCAAATAAAACAAATGAGAGATATAAGATAAAGGAGCATGGTCAACAGACAGTGGGATGGTTAACAAAAGGTACAGTAAAGCACTGTTTGTACATTTCTCTTTCATACATTTGTATCATTTATATTGTTTCTTTCATTGGAGCTAAGCAGTCTTAATCATGAATAATATATATTATGTGCTGCCATGGAAAGGTAAAGGGCATTATATGTAGAAATGAGTTTTTGAGATATTTGAAGAAACATTTTGGATTCCATACTTTTCAATACGGAAAGGTTGGAATTGGACTTTTTTTTTTGCTTTGTTCTCAGCCAAAACCAAATGAGAGAAAACTACAATAAAGCTTAAGTATAATAAATGACAAACATGTAAAAAAAAAAAAAAATGAAAATTTTGCACACCTTTTATTTTCTTACAGCAGTAAGGATTATTATGTCTGGCAATAACGAAAACTATTTGTAACATTGGAACTTGAAGTTTTAAAGCATAAAAAAAAACTAAAACTAATCATTGCAACAATATACCCATCAAATATATTTAATTTGACATAGAACTACTTAACCAACCTTATTTCTTGGTAGATATGACAGGAGAAATTTTCCAGGAAACTGCTTACATGCTGATACACAGTAATGTATTTTGCTTGTTGCTTTCTTTTTCTCTTCAAACAAAAATTTTTCTGCTTCTTCCTTTTTACCACCATCAGCATTAACAAAATACCTAAAATTTAAAAGGTCCCGTGCATAGCTGGATAAGGGTTGAACATGCCTTGCAATTATTTCATCGAGATCTTCAAACGACTGCAAACACAAAGTGAAATAAATACAAATGAAAATTTAACATGTATACTTTTTAAGCCAGGGTGGTACATCAACATCATTTATACTCGAAGCCATTTCCTGAACTCTGTCCATTTTTCAGCACTTGAAACAAAACATTTTGTATCTTTCTTTATTTGTATAATATAAATTTAAGAAAAATCCTTAACCTCGAGGATCAGCAAAGGAATCCCAAATGCTGATTTCTCAGAATAAAATGCTTCAGGTACAGATGATGTACCAGCCAAGACCAAAGATTGACAAAATAAAATAAAAATTTATAACTCTGGGGAATGGAAAAGTAAAAGGTGGGGATGTTAAAAATAATAGTCAATTTCTTAATCGATTAAGTTTGCTGCCGTAATAATGGAAAAAATTGCAGGGGAATCTTACAAGATATCTAATTTGGAAAATTAGTGATTGCAATGATCTGTAACATTCGGCACAAACAGAGTAGTTTTTTACCCTTGAATGTTGAATATTATTAATAAACCTTATTTATTTTGTTGAAAACTTCAGTATCATTTATTTCATTAAACATCACCCGATTGACCTGGAGTCTGGAGTTAATATTTTTATTCTTTAGAACTTAATTTTCTTCTCCCTACTGTTCAAGGGCTATTTACAAATGATGTCCCCACGCTTAGAGGTTTGTAAAATTGTGAGTTTGCGACAAGGGAGGGAGTAACAAGAAGTGTGATATGTGATAAAAGGGGGGGGGGGTCCAAAATTGAAAAAAGAAACATCATTAATGGACAGCCGGTAACAGCCAACATTTCCAAAATGGCAATTATTGTTGTCTTTTCCCGAAGAAAAGTGAGCATTGAATGTATCAAGCATACCTGCAACAATTTAGAGTTCCAGAACAGGATTCCTACTTCAAAATGGATGGAAACAATTCAAGAACTATCTATGGTGGTGTTGAGCAGCATTTTGTAATTTTGCAAAGTAATTCAATATTGTGTTAAAAAACTATTAAGAAAATAAAACCTCTTACTTAACGTTAGTGTTTATATTTTATTTATTATTTACAATGCAAGCATAAAAATTTAATTATTTAAGAAAAAAAACATTTTGATAAAAAAGTAAATCATGCTTTGAGTATTAACAAACAAGTTGGATTTCCCATATCTGCACATGTCAATATGTTAAAATGACAAAATACATACATTGACTTCTACATGAACTTGAATTGCAATTTTCTCATCACATCATTTATTTTTTATAAAATTTACATGATGTAACTGCTTTATGTCAGCTAAATATTTAAAATGTTAAACTTACCTAGCATCAAAGAAAAAACTGCTTGAATTTAAATAAACAAAACTAGTATAAACATAAAACCAACAATATTTAAAAATACGCTTGATTGATAACGATTGACCCCTGGCACTCTGCACTATTGATTTATACTTTGAGATAGTTCAACTCAATTTCAAGTAATATCAGATCAGGAGATCATCACATTGATTTCAAGAACTGGAATACTGTGCTTAAAGTTTTAATGGAAACTCACCTCATTACCAATTATTAATGAATGACCTAAACTGAATTCGTTTTCTTTTCCTTCTTCCCTTACATCAATATGCTGATGTATACCATCTGTAACTTTCCAAGTAACAGTTAAATGGTTGTTGCCCTACATAAAAACAAATAAAAATATTCAACTGCACTGTTTTAATTCATGTATTATGATAAACAAGGATGGGGATGAGGGGTACTCTTACTCATTAAGAGACATATGTTTCTACATCAGAATCAGAACATATTCCACTGCAGTCAAATGATTCCACTGATACAAAAGAAATAACTCAAATAATGTTTTGTTTCATATTAGTCAAAAGAGCTAGCAACGGGGCAAAAACAACAATTTTATGAAGTCCGGCTCTTTAATATATCTTTCCCTCTATGCTCTTCTAAGCTGCATGCCCCGCGTCTGTCGGCCGAGAGTGGTTGCATTTTTTACTGCGCATCACACTTTCACTGGAAAAAATAGCGATTTTAAAGTCATTTCTGGACAATTCCACGTCAAATCGATCATGAAAAAAAAGTTTTTGACCTCACCATTTCCGATTTCAACAAAAATTCATGTGAAGAACGCATATGACAAGATAAGTATTCCAGCCAACTTTCAGATTTCTACTCCAAAAATTGTACAAAATACAGAGATGTTAAAAAACGAAAAAAAAAAAAGATTTTACATGCATCGTCTTTTCTAACTATAGTAGAATAAAAATTTAAAAATCATTGTAAAGGCAATAGAGCTTTTTATTGATATATTACATGACATGCACTTACGGCAGGTTTAAGTTTCTAATTGCCCCGAAATGGTTAAAAAATCACTTTAATAAGCAAAAATGTGATACGCAGTAAAAAATGCAACCACTCTCAGCTGCCAGACACCCCTCATGCTGCTTAGAAGAGCAAAGGAAAAGATTTATTAAAGAGCTAGACGTTTTAAAATTGTCACTTGAAAACGTTGATAGCTCTTAGACTATATGTAGGGCTACCATGATTTAGACATACCAAATCTGAATACTTTCATGAAGAGAGGGGAAGAACTAGGGTACTGCCGTTATGTTTTGGCGGTCAACTTTTGATTACAATAAAACATTTAACTATTGTTACATTTCACAGAGCTTTATCTAATTTTACAGCAGTACATTAATGTAATTAATATTTTGCTCAAAATAATGTAAAAATCTGAAATATAAATTTTAAAACAATTGAATATTGAATTTAAAATAGATCAGCAACTCTTTATGCTAAAGTGTGTAAGTTATTATACCTTTGTGAAGAAACAAATAGTGAGAACACACTGGGGTTATTTACAGCTATTTAGTAACTATAATTTTGATAGATTGGAATAAGCATAAAACATAAACATCATTAGTATCAAGTTATATAAAACTTGCAATACACCGCCAACTCGTTCATTTCGATCCATGGACTGCAGTTTTGGGCTTATTATGCCCTCATCAGGGATTCACTGCTTTATACCCGAGCTCTGATTTAAAATTTTTGAGTCGTACCGTTCCCATGTGCGGTCGCTCGCTGGTATTCTAATTTCATATTAGATACCAGTTTTTTTTCGGCTCTCTTTGCTCTATAAGAGGATTTTTGCCTCCAAATCGTTTACTTTCGCATTCCATGCTGATGAGGGCATAATAAGCCTGAAACTGTAGTCAATGGATCGAAATGAAGTATTGCATTCTTCTGCCTCAGCCCTTGCTTAGGGGTGGTTATTCACTGCTTTATACCCGAGCTCTGCCTTAAAATTTTCAAGTTGTACTGTTTCAATGTGCGGCCGCTCACTGGTATTCTAATTTCACATTAGCTACCAGCTTTTTTCTGCTCTCTTTGCTCTATAAGAGGATTTTTGCCTCCAACTCGTTTACTTTCGCATTCCATGCTGATGAGGGCATAATAAGTCTGAAATTGTAGTCAATGGATCGAAATGAAGTATTGCATTCTTCTGCCTCAGCCCTTGCTTAGGGGTGGTTATTCACTGCTTTATACCCGAGCTCTGCCTTAAAATTTTCGAGTTGTACTGTTTCAATGTGCGGCCGCTCACTGGTATTCTAATTTCACATTAGCTACCAGCTTTTTTCTGCTTTCTTTGCTCTATAAGAGGATTTTTGCCTCCAACTGGTTTACTTTCGCATTCCATGCTGATGAGGGCATAATAAGCCTGAAACTGTAGTCAATGGATCGAAATGAAGTATTCATTCTTCTGCCTCAGCCCTTGCTTAGGGGCGGTTATTCACTGCTTTATATAAAACTGTTGACTAAAACAATATTCAAAGACATATTATACGAGGCGCATTCAAAAAGTAAGGGCCGTTTGGTCACAGAAAAAAAGATACTCGTAAGAAAAAAAAATAATGTCATATTTAGTTAGGTACAAACTTACTTTAATTCACTACATAATCGCCGTTCACTTCTAAGCATTTTTCGTACCACTACATCAGCTGCTTTAACCCTTCTGCGTAGAAACTTGCCGCCTGAGAGTTGAACCAGTTGACAAGCGTTTTTGAGTACCCCTTCAGTTTCAAAACGCTGTCTACCTAGCCGCTATTTAAAATGTAAGAGGAAGTAGTCGCTAGGTGCAAGATCGGGACTGTACGGTGGGTGGTCAAAAAGTTTTCCAAGAAAATCTTAAATTTTTTCCTTGGTTTTCACAGCAGTGTGAGGATTCGTGTTATCAGGGAGGAAGATTATGCCTGATGACAATTTCCCACGGCGTTTGTTTTGGATCGCACGCCTTAATTACTCGTCGAATCACAGAATGCAATTCACAGTTGGCGGGATCAACGATTTTCGCGGCCATTGTTCTTTGCTTTCACGGACAATAATACGACTTCAGAAATGAAATAAATGACGCTGTAGCTTCACAATGAGTCAGTTAATGGCCCAGCAGTAGTAAAACTGTGCTTAGAAGCGCCATTATTTAAATACAAGCAAACGGCTCTTACTTTTTGAACGCGCCTCGTACTATACCAAAAATATACCAAAGGTGGCATGGTTTTTTCTCCTGTAGGTTGTTTGAGTTATTTCCATGGCTTTTCATCCCTGGTAACCCTGGTGCAAGCAGGAGTGCACTGCATGAAATTTCTTAGCTTTACATTAAAAAACACACACACACACTATTGGACTATCTAATCTAATGGAAATGAATCTTCATGACTGAATTCTGAAAACTAGCACAACATACTCTGGATAGTTTAGATCTGTGTGTTACTTTTCATACTTTCTACAAAGAACGGAGGGGGAGGGGGGTAAACAACTTTTTAAAAAATATATATATACAAATACATTACTCACATTAAAAAAAAAAACAAAAAAAAAACAAAGTTAATAGTGACTTTACCTTACTACTAGGTCTAATAATGACATCCCCCTGATCCATGGTGTCAAGGAATTTTTCAGCTTCTTTGAAACTAACATTTTTGAATGCTGGGTGAACTATAACTCTCTTTAAGTAAACTAAAAAACAATAATATAACTTAATTAAAGAAGTATAAAAATTTTTTTTAATAATTAACACAAATTTCAAAATACTGAAATGTTAGGTATCTTAATTTTTAAAATCACACATTATTTAGCAGCGAAAATACTTAGAAAATAAATTAACAAACAGATCTATGCATATATATCGAAATAAATAAACTTCCACTGCTGAGAAGTACTATTTTATTATTTTTTTTAAATAAAATTTTCAAGTACAAAAAGTAATAACCAAAGAACAGATTTAATCAGAAAAATGTTCATAAAACAAAAAAGTACAGAAGATGATTTTTAAAATTACTAACCTTGTCTATTTTGTTTTTTTTGCAACATCTTCAGCAGTTTTGTGATCCTTGTCTTCAGCTTCATGATCATAATACAAATCTTTTGGGGGCCTAAAACATATGAAACTTTTTTCATTTGATACATGACACTTTTCCATTAACATTAAACTATGCACTTTAAACATGGTTGTTATATAAATCAACAGGACTTGTTGGGGATAGTAAAAAGAAACTTCAAAACCAAGGAGTCCTTTTATTCAAAATGGGTTAGGGTAATAATGCTTTAAAAACCAGAACTATTAGTTTGTAGGGGGATTTTGAGCAAAATTGGTTTTAAGAAATGTTATAGATGATATAGGTTTTTGTGTGAGAAATCACAGTTAATTTCCCCTTCTTTAAAAAACTTTATGTGTAATTGGACCCCTCCAAAATAAAACCCAAGCTGTGCCACTAACATCTTTTTCTTGATGTTGATTGTTATTTTCTAAATAGTTGACAATGCAAAATACATTAAGTAAACACTTTTTTTCAAAAAAAAAAAAAAAATCAAAGTTCCAATTTAAAATCTACTTTAAATAAAATTTCAAAATGAAAAGTATAGAAAATAAACAATCATAAGAACAGGCATTATATTGCAAAAAAAGAGGGAACCACCCTTCTTTATGGTACACGCTTAAAGCAAAACATATATCATCTCTTTCTTTTCGTTTTCCCATCAACATCTGACATTATTAGTTGTTGGTCCAACTAAGCTTCAATGATAAATTACTTTCATGCCACAAACGTTTTTTTTTAGGGGGGGGGGATGCAGTAAGTGGTGTTACTTTTACTAAGAAATGATAAAATATGAAATCTCCTCGATTTTGTTTTTGAAAAATGTTAAAAACGAGCCATTTATAACAGAAGAATAATTTTGGTGGAATAGGTACAGCTAGGTCATGAAGAAGTTAACTGCTTAATACAAACAAATACATAGAGACTTTCAGAAACAGACATTGGGCCCACCTCCTCCCTAGGTTGGTCCTTATGTATAAATTGTTTCCTACTTAAGCGTTCCTTTCCAACTTAAAAGTTTTCTGTTGCTTTCTATTATTTATACTGCTTTGAAAAATTTTAAGCATGAAAAGACTTTCTCTCACATTACACACAAAAAAAGAGGATTTCACATCAAGAAATTACTAGTAAACCTTTCATTACATGTAAAAAGAAGGTTGGTTACATTTAGAAAATTTTGATGTATTGTTCTTAAAAAATTCGATTAAAAAAAATCAATTTTGTTATTTTCAAATACAGTGGAAGCTGGTTAATTAAATCAGCCACTTTAATGAATCAAATTGCAAAAAACAGTTCAAGCTTTCCAGCTTCGTTGTCTTAGCCACTTTATTGAATCAAAACTGTTTAGAACAAACGCAATTCATAAAAGCAGCAGCTAGAGTCCCTATATAGAAGCTTTGCTTCAGAGTCGCGCAATACGGAGAGCGACTGAACCAAATGAGGTTGCTTGCAGAAAAGCGCGAGCGAGAATTGGCGCGTAATCGCTCGCTGTATTCTGTCCGGTTTTCTAGTTCTCAAAACTGCTACTTTAGCCTGTTAGATTACTTGGCAAAACAACATACGATGCGTAAAGCCAAAAGACACTTTTCCACACATTTTCTAAATATTGGGAAAATTTAAAAGCATAAATTTTTCATATTTTGCATTGTTGTAGTTATGAGATTTTTTTTATATCCGAGATATTTAAATGAATTCATTAAGAATGTTTCTTTTTTATCTTCTTTTTTAATACTTAATTTTACTCGTACTTTATAATCTTGATTTTTTTTCACTTCATTCATCCAGGTTTCTAGATTACTTAACAAAACAACATATGGTCATACGCAGCTCATACGGGGGGATCGGATGGGTGAAAGGCGGGGGGGGGGGCGCCACTCAATTTCAAAAGTAAAAGAAAGGGCTTTTCCCTCACCTTTTCTAAGCGTATAAAATGTTGACTTTTTCATATATAGAAAGAGCTGATTTAAGTACAGTGTGTTTTACATTTTTTTCATACTTTTATTTCATACAAATAAAAATTAAACTTTGAATTGGAAGTCCACTGCATCCATCCATCTGCGTTTATTGTTTTTACTAGCAGTACCCGCACGGCTTTGCTCGTGGTATAAAATAAAAATTTCATTTGTAAAATAATTGATATAGCAGAAGAAATGCTCTATTTTAGTTGTAATTCAACTATAATTCCTTCAAAGTATGATATAAAAATCTGGTATGGACCCCACGCTACTTAATTTTTATGTGTAAATTTCTTAGTAGATGCCTTAAGTGCTAAAATAGTGCTTGGAGTGAGCAAGATAACAGTTCAAACATTTATATCTCTAGTTTGCCGCGAAACAATGCAAAAAAAAAAAAAATGTTTCACAATGATTAATCTCCTAAATATCGCCGATTTTAACATCATTCAGTGGATTTTTCGCAAAATATCGCCAATAGCGCCAAATTGAGTCCAAATATAAAAAGAAAGCAATTTTTTTCACCAACTTGGTGATATGTCGCCAAATTGGCGGCAAATGCTTGACGACCAAAAGCTTGGCGATATATTGCCAAGTGGTCGGGCCAATTCATATCACTTTTGTCTGCATTGAAATGAACACTGATTTACTCCATAAAAGGGGTAAAACACCCCCTTGGAACATTCGAATGCAACCCCAAGGGAAGATGTACAAAAATAAGCCAAAAGAGAAAATAAGAACAATTTTGTTGCTCACAGAAACCAACAGAAATCTTACCAAAGTTTAAAAGAAGAAGAAAGTTTTATTTCCTAGCTTTAAAAACAAAACGAACGATGCAATAACGCAATTCATACGATATTTGGTTAATCTGTGCTTTAGGTACCCTTTTCTCGCTAAATGGGCGATAGGCGCGCCAAGCGTGGTAACCCTGGCTATTTTGCGTAGTTTCTCTCGAAGCTTTCACTTCCGCGAGACACGCAAAAACGCGCCAAGTAATGTCCCAAAGCATTTTCACCCGGAAAAGACAGGGTTGCCAGAGAATTGAAACAAATAAATACTACGCCTCCTCTAAAAAAAATATTACAAAGTAATACTGTTTCCAAACGTCGCCAAAATCAATGTTGCCAAAATGCGAAATCTATGAAAATGAAAAAAAAAAAAAAAAAATCCGCCAAATCTTTTAATTAAGTCATTAGTATATTGGAAACAGGGTTGCCGGAAAAATACTACGCTCCTTATTTGGGCCGAAAAAATATTACCGTAGTATCAAAAATACTACGTCTGGCGACGCTGGAAGAAGAACGAAACAAAAATAGGTATGAACACGTAACCATGGTAACAACATGAAAAGTTGATTTCCGTTGATAAAATAATTCTTTTCATCTTTCTTTTCAAACAAATTTTATTATCGAGCTGAACCATTTTAGAATCGTTTGGCTTGCTTTACTGAAGGTAAGCCTTGAATTTCGGGATTCTAAAAACAATTATTACAGCTCTCCTGATGATCGTAGAAACTTCGAAAAAACTTCATTTTGTGCAGAAAATTTCAAGCTTTCGAATGACATAAGACTTGAAAATGTGTATGAAATATTTCTTCCCTATTTTATCGAATTTCCGCTAAGAATTCGAATAGAAAAAGAACGAAATGGAATGTTCGAAAAATCGCTTCGAGGTGCAAAACTACATGCTACAAACTAATTTTGTGCCAAGTGGCGTGAAAATCGACCGAACGGTTTTGGCGCTACGCGCGTAACAGACAGACAGAAAGAAGGACAGACAGAACCACCTTCAGCTTTATTATTAGTAGAGAAGAGACGGTCATAAATGTCGTCAAAATTCAACAGGAAATTTCTTCTTTTTTAAAGTCAGCTGTAGCCCCCCCCCCTAAGCTACCCCCTTTTATGGTGCCCTTCTACGCACGTGATGCGTAAAGATCCCCCCCTGCTGTATTTATGTATTCTATATTCTGTACCAAAGATATTTAAAGGAATTGGTTAGAATGTTTTTCACTTTCAGTTTGTCTGCCGAAAATGACACAAAATAAAAATTATTTTGTTTACAGCATCATTCTTTGTAATTAAAACAGTGCATTTCTTACAGCATTGTTAATACATTTTAGATGATCCCGTCATGTATTAGGGTGAAACTTTTACATTATTATTACCAATTCTTTTTATAGGATATTTAGTGTAAATAAAATTATAGCTTTGGGAAACAAATGAATCAACTATGAAGCATACAATATGGAAATAAAGAAAAAAGAACGTTTAAGAAAAAGAAAGTCTCAATACCTGATCTTTAAAACTTGAATTTGTCAGAAATAAATTCATTTCCACCATCCCTCAGAGAAAATGTACTTTAATCTATGTTATAAAGTCTGAAATTGTATATTTTACGACTTTTGTAAACCGATAAAGAAGTCACTTTTGTTTTAAATTAAAAGGGGGGGGGGGCGCTATTTGGAAAAAATAAGACCTTAGTAACAAAAAAAAGTTCCGATGCGAAAGGAGTAAGAGAACGTAAATTTAAATCCTCGCACGCGATAAAAAATTGGCGAGCGTTGCTGCTGCCAAAACCTGCCAAGCTAAGGATCCGCTTAAACGAGCATAAAAGCAAAATTAAAAGCATTAGACTGCTTTTACCGTGGCATAATTGAGTGATAATAACAAAATGAATAAATAAATATCCTAAAACACAGAAATAAACAAGTTATATTAAGATATTAAGCAAATAATAAGTGAAACTACATGTATGCTTCCCTACCGTAACACAAAAATGAAGATTTAAAAATAAATAAGGGGATTTTTCCAGAAATAATTGCATATACACATAGAGTAAACCTTCATGCAATGATATAAGTAAGCAAAAGAATGGTGCATAGCTGTATTTCATCGGAAGCGTCGTATTTTTGATAGCTTCACGGACGCTCCATGTTAAGTCTACGGGAGAAAAATCTCTATTGCCTGCGGCGGTAAACTGAACGCTTCGAAAAACGAGCGGAGGTCGCGTATTGCAAGACTCTGAAGCTGCGCTTCTATACAGGGACTCTAGCGGCAGCTACTGTACCTCCTAGTAAATGTTAATAATTGTATTTGTTTACTTATTTCAATTTGCTATATTTACAAGATGGTAGTAACATTGCATGGTTATTTTAGATTAATTAATGCGTCTAAAAGTACTAAATAAAAAAATGCTTTCTTTTATATTTGAAGGCCTTATTTCCCACAAGTATGCATGCTAGTTAGAAACAACATTAGTTATGACAGTTGATGTTGCACAAAAACAAAACCCAGAAAACAAACAAACGTCCAACTCACAAATTCCCCGAAAAATCATTAAACTAACCAGAAAAGGCCCCCAGGCAAGCTGGATTTTTGCCGACCTTGGTATTTTTTGCACCACATATCAAAAGTGACCATAAGAATGCTTTTATGTGTTGGCAATTGAAACATAACAAAAAGAATAGTTCTAGAACTGTTTGGGCTAAGCTGTTTCCCACATAGTGGTTACAATATCCTGGGTTAATCTTTCCCATTACTTGAATGAATAAAATTGCAAACATGCAAAAATTATTCTAATTTTCAGAAATGCTACAAAAGTTGCTGCAATTTTTCTACAGAAAAAATCATTATCTTGCTTTGAAATGAATTGATAAAAACATTAAATAATAACTTTCAAGAAAATATAACTTTTTTATTACGATAACAGAATTATCTGTTTCATTCTAGCTTTTCCTGTAAAATAAATTGTCAAACAAAATTGGAATAAAAGGATATTAAAAAAGTATTACCTCCACTCATTATTTTTATCGATTAAATCTGAAGAACGGCAAGTAAGATCAACAGCAAATCTTTCTATGTCAATTTTAGTTATTCTGGCATGAAGAGTCATTCCTTGCTGTGAACATAATATAAAAAATACAATTAAATGCAAAAACTAAGCTCAGCTTAAAAGAGAACAATTCAACAGAGCATGTGAAAAGAGTTTTTAAGTAAAAAAGGGTAATTTAAAGACCATACATAAATATGTAAAAAGTTTAATCTGCAAAAATAATATTCTACCTGTACTCTATCTTCCGGATTTACCACATGCTTATCACTAATAAATTTTGTTGGAATAAAGCCAGAAATTCCATTGTCCATTCTGACTCGCACACCCATTGCTTGTCCAGGACAGCTAGCATCATCAAAGTGACTCCAAACCTAAAAAAAATTTAAAAGTTATTAAAAACAACTATTCAAGATTTCATACACATAAGATTTACAGCAACATTTTCTTACCAACACATAATTCTGTACAAATTTTGCATTCACAATGTTTCTCCAAAATGGAAGGAAAGAGTTTTGAGATGTCACATAAATTGCCAAGTGAAGTTGAACTAAGATAAGTTTTAATGAAATGAAATAATTTCTAACAACAACAAAACTTGCAGTTTTTGTGGCACAGCCATAAGAATCTTTAAAAAGAACAGATGAAATTTCAAATGCTATTTTAAATAGGTTTTTATTCATGCACATTTCACTTAACCTTTTGGATCCGGGCTATTTTTTAAAAAAATTTCTTTCGACCCAGGTAGTACGACAGTTGAACCACAGATTCCTTTTCCATTGAAAAGAGAAGGTATAAACTGTCGTACCAGACGTATGAAACCTTGAAAAATCTCCGGCTCCAAAGGGTTCGAGTGAAAATCTCAACCTTGTCCTCTAAAAAAATAGAGTTACGGTACAGCATCTGTACCGCCCAGCTCCTAAAGGTTAAGGAAGAGTTGACAGAAATTTAAAGCCAACCTCAGTTGTTTTATTATTAAATGCTTTAAAAAATAAATCAACAAATGAATAAAATGTTTCAAAAATAACATTACAAAATTGAATTACATCACTTAGCTCTGGAAAATTATTTTTCAAACAAAAAGGACACTGCCAAAGCCCAGTTTCATCATTCCTAATAGGATTTGCGTTCTCTAACTGGTCATTTTTAGGTTTTCTTCTGGCAAAATTTTGAACTCTCACAAGGACGAGCTTTCCTGAAAAGAGAGCAAAAGAAAATTTTTAGCAAACAATTTAATTCACTTTTTTCACCCAAGTTTTTTAATGTATACACAGTAAAAACAATTGCTTATAATCTTTCATGGCACAGAGGTAAAACAGCATATGAATGACAAGCTAACATAAAACTATAATATCAAAACTTAATGTTGAAAAATGAGAGTAAAAAAAGGGAACATTAAAAAGAAGAAGATTCAAATTAATCACACATCTGAAGTACCTTAACATAAAGGGTTACAAAACAAAAAAAGTTGCCATGAAAGAAATCAAACTTCAATAGGTTCAAAGTTTCATAAACTAAAAAATATTTAGCTCTTGCAAATCAATAGGCATAAATAAAGATACTGTCTGACCAGGAATGAGATGGAAAAGCTGACATAAAGTTCACAGTAGGAAATAGGCATATCTATTAGCTTTTGGGATGCTAGCTTTTGCTGATTTGAATTTTAGTTGAATGCAACACAAAGATCAAATTTTATGTTTCCCTCTCATTCAGATAGACTTGTACTACCCAGACATTTGCCAATTCAATTGCAATTGTGAGCAGACTGTACCTGCTTAGTTCAGTAATTTTCAAAGTAATGACTAAATGAGCAAAAAAAAAAAAAAAAACTTTTGTAAATCTTGATTTTGTAAATCTGTACTAATACTATAAAGCTGAAGAGTTTGTTTGCATAATTAAACGCGCTAATCTCAGGAACTACTGGTTCAAATCAAAAATTTTCTTTTTGTGTTGAATAGTCTATTTAATCAGGAAGGCTTTAGGCTATATAACATTATGCTATATGTAAGGAGTTATATTTATAGTTCAAAAATAATCATGGTCTAAGCGAATTAGTTTCCACTTTTCTCGAGAGATGGCGTTCATCAAAAGTATTGTTTTGGTAACTATGTGTAGAGGGAGCTGGCCATAGCGAGCGGCCGTGGCGGCAAGTTTGCTGCTGTATCAAAAGTGGATGCGTCATTTGACGTCACTTTCACATCTAAGGTAGCCCGTGCAACACCAGGCCACACATCTAGTGGACAGTAATTACAAAATAAATAAATTGCGGGGGGGGGGGGGGCAGGAATTAAATTAAGAACAGAAAATTTTACATACGTATGATAATTTAAATTAATAAATTAAAGTTTTGACAAATGAATAATTTAATGTAAAATAAATGAAACAGACATTTAGGGAGAAACTTACCAATGTAAAATGTTTCGGGAATTTCTTTAGTCAACATGTTGAAAATTTCTTCAGCATTAGGTGACCTGTAAGGAGTTCTCAAGTCTTTGTACTTATGATTCAATTCAGCCCTTATATCATACAAGGTAATACTTTTGTTTCCATATCCTTGTCGTTCAAGCTCTTCAGCAAATGCATCTAAATCTAAATCCTAAGCAAAATTTATAGCATTATTTTTTTAATCATTCCAAAAAAAAGCATAAAAATTAATAAATACGAGTTAATATCAAATCTTTGTTTGGAAAATATTTTAAAGTTTTACTTGACCGAATTACAAAACACTTGACCCTAGCAAAATACGTATAATGAATATTGAAAAAATAAAGTGAAAAAAAAGTTAATAACCAATTAATGTCCTAATTGTAATAAAAGTAACACTTCAGTAAAAAACAACAAATATAGATACTTTTAGTTTTTCAGGGTTCTCCAAAATTTCTTCTAATGCACCAGCTGGGTTTACATCATCAGATGTATCATCATACTCCAATGCATCTACTGCCATTTTTCGAGCCCATTCATAAGCTTCTGGGTGAACTCTGGAGCCGTCTAATACCTCAAGGTAAGTTTCAGTACTGAAAATGTTATAACTAGATTAATATCATAACATTTTTGCAAAGGAAAAGAGTAAACACAAATCACAAATTCAGATGGTTAGTAGATCAATGGAACCCCTCAGTAATAAAAGTGACAATGAAGACAGTTTGAATGTGCTTCCAAGGTATTAAAATATAATAATCACTAGTTTTTTTTTCTTATGAATAGAAATTTATTCATTCTGCAAGTATGTGGTAGTTTTATTGAAATTGTGAGGAGGGAGGGGGGGGGGGGCTAGGATTTTTTTTTAAAGCATGAAATGTCTGACGTCTCAGATTTTTAAAGAGGTCAAATTGTACGAAATCACCTAACGGGAACACAGAACATATAACTGGAACATCCAAACTGATAGGCACTTGTAGAAGTATCTACTTATATTAAAAACCGAGTATCTATCTTTCTTTCTATCTTTCTTTCTTTCTTTCTTTCTTTCTTTTTTTCTAACTATCTATCTATGTCACGCTTCTTTCTCCTGAACGCCAATGAACTGAAAGTCGAACAAGGTACCGATAGATAGGTAATTTTTCAGGCTTCATTAGTTTCAATCTATATAATTATACGATTTTAATTAGCGAAGATATCAATTAATAAGTAGTCAAATTTAAAGCGATTAAGCCTAATAAATGATTAAATATGAAATCCATTTTTCAAAACGTCGTTGCTATGAAACAGTAATAACAAGGATAATGAGAATTCTGATTAAAGGCTTAACTAAATCAAACACGAAACTCATAAGCGGGCCACTTACATAGTATTTTTATCGCTAGCTACTTGTAATATTTTGAAACATTCATTTGTTGAAAAGCCACCTACTTATATTAAAAACTGAGTATCTATGTCTGCTTTTTTCCTTTGAGCGAGCTGAACTTACTGAAACTTTCCTCACCATCTTGAAGGTGCGAAGCATCTCAAAGATGAGAATGATTTTTTTATTAGGAAAAAAGTAAAGGCGTGAAGCGCTTGTTAGCGAGCCGCCTCGGCGGGGAGTAGTTTCTTGAAATTTTCCTCACTACTTTCAGAGCACGAAGTGCCCGTGCAACGCCGGGCCACGTGCGTGGTATGTCTTGAAATCGAATGAACATTAAATTATATCAAATAATATAACTTCAGAATGAGGTAAAAGTTAGAGAAGGGGGACGTTATGCATCAACATGCCGCAGGAAGCTAATCTAGCTGCCCTGGCAGCTAGTAGTATCTTAAGACATGACGGCAAACACAGTGTTTACAAGACAAGCTCAGCAAAGCAAAATAGTGAATGGAGAGAGATGCTCAGTAAAAGAGATTGATGGGTGTTGAGGCAGATTGTAATGTCTAAAAAGCGAACAGCTGCAGCAAAAGTGATCACAGAGCTCAACCAGCAGATTCTTCCATGTCAATGATTGCAGTTAAAAGGTCCAATCGAAAATATAACATTTAGAGCAAAGCATCTATTCCCAAGATACTTGTCACACACGTTAATGCCAAAGGTTGATTACAGTGGTATTACTCACCAAACTTGGTCAATTGATAAGACGGAAAAAGTAAAATGGCTTCGCAAATCATTTTTCACACTATCCTTTACAAGAGAACAAATGCATATTGGGGAGGGGGGGACAACTGCCCAAGCCTGAGATTGTGATTGTCTCCTCCCAACAGTAAAACGTGGAGGTGGATCAGTTATGATTAGGCAGCTGTTTCAAGGTTTTTTGCTGGATAAATTGAACTTTGAAAGGAAGGGTTACTAGGGAAAAGTATAGATAAATTTCAGCTGATCAGGTCCATCCTTTGATACAAATTTTGGTTGATGCAAGAGATAGAATTTTCCAAGATGATAAAGCACCTATCCAAGTAGCAAGACTTATTCAATCATTTGATGAACAAGAGAATGAAGTTAAACATCTACATCCCAGACAAATCCAAGCGATATCACATTCAAAGGTGTTCTTACACACAATACAAATAAAGGATTTTTTATGAATCTAAGGTGTTTTCATTGTTTTGATAACCACCTGTACATAATTGAAGGGTCAGGGGGAAAAAGATGAAAGTCACTTTTTTATCAATTTTGAGATATTAGCGCTATCTAGGGGCTATGAAGGATTAATATCATCTGGTAGAACAACAAGGGAAAAAAAAGATGAGAATCGACCGAAACGTGTATGAAAACTCGAAAACTACATAAGGAGCTACGTGAAATCAAACTTTGTTCTTCGTTTTTCCCAAAATCGCTTTTTGGTCATTTTCATCTCTTTTCCCCTGGACCTTCAATTGCATATGCTGAAGAGAAATGAAATTCAAGAGCTTTAGCCAAAGTATGAGAGCTCTTTGAGACCCACTTCAACTTAACATTAAAAGGTGCCTCACTAAACAGTGATATTTTTCCAATTTAAGTAAAATCTGTAGAAAGTTAAAATTTAAGTACAAGAAAGACAAAAGTAAATTTCAAAAAAGGGCTTAAGTACAGCCACTATCAAAATTTGTAGAATTAAGGGGGGAGGGAGTGCAAAAAGTGCAGAAAAAAACCACATTGGAAATCTTCAAACAGTTTTTATATTTTAGTAAAACAGACAAGCGAAAATCCTTTGTAAGAAATTATAGTATGAAAACTAAATACCCAGATGTAACTGCTTGTGAGTTCAGCGACTATGAAAGAAAGATATAAGAGGTACATTTGGCTCAAAAGTTAATTTGAGCCTAAACCATCAGCAGCAATTTGTTAAGGTTTTGATTCGAGAAGGATTGTGTGTTGTAAATTTTGATAATTCTTGTAAATTCTTTGAATCATTGATTTTTAAAGAAAAAGTGTCATAAAATTTAACTTAAAAATGCTTAGGACAAACAATAATTTGACAAAACATGCCTTTTTTTTTTCAAAAACAAATTATAGCTCCCAAGAAGACAACATACCTGTCCACTAAGGAAGATGTGTCAATTTTTATGAAACCAGCACAGTTAATGAAAATCTTTGGACCCACTTTACAAAAATTGATTAACTTGGCTCGGCTTTCTAACTGTTCGTTAGCAGTTTTCAAAGTCTGGAATGATTAAATGCAAAATTGAGTTCAATAAAAAATTTCTCATTGATTAAGTTTTATTACAGAAAAAATTAAAAGAGCTAACGATTTAACACACCTTTAGGAAATAAGCAGCTTTCCGAGGACCAAGTCCACAAATAAATTGTACTAAATTTGAAGTGTGGCTGAATTGGATAGCTCGATTGAAGTCAACTCCAACTTCATTTGTTCTATTAACAAATTCTAAATAAAGAGCATTCAAGAGTTCTTCTTTATTTAATTCCTCCTAAGATGACAAACACAAATTAGTAAAAGTAAACATCAATAGCAGCTTAATTTTAAACTGCTCCAATTATATTTAAAAGTATTTAAATAATCACTATAATACCTTCGCCATATGTATTCAAATTCTCGAAACAGTTTTAGTCAATACTATATAATATTGTACAGTAAGTAACCATAAAATCATATTCCAAACCTCTTATTCAAACCAATATTTTCAAAAATCTAAAACATAAAAGCATGTAATACAAAGTTGAAAAGCACAAATGCACAGGAATACCGCATACACGATACAAGCTTTTGTTGGATGTCCGTGCATCCATAAGCTACCAGTTTTGCATTGAAAAAGGTGTTCCTTTCGGCGCTGAAACACGTGTCTACAGTATTCCTGTGCATTTGTGCTTTTCGACGTTGTATTACATGCTTTTCTTTTTAAGCATGCTAAAATATGTTATCAATCTTGAATGCACAAAAATAAATAACAAAAAATAGTAATTAGGGAAACCCAAAATATTTACAGCACATTATAAAGTCTTAAGATTATAGGAAAAGGCATATAGAAATATTTGCTGAGAATTTTAAAAAGCGATAAAAACAAGCAAACATAGATAAGAAAAAGTAAGTAGTCTAGTTGCTGCATCAGCTTAAAATAATGGGACATCTGAGCTAGAGTTAACAACGCTACTCCATTTGAAGAAAAGGGTACAGCTTCCATGTTACAGAGCACCACTAAGTTGGAACACCAAGTTAGCTCAGACAGTTTATGATAGATGTCAAGAAGCACCTTCAACCAACACTTTGGTAATTTTTATCCAAAGCAGGAACCAAACAATTCCTAGCAAGTCTTGTAGCTTAAAGAATAAGTGGGAAAGTACAGTATTGGACTTGAATCTTAGAAGCAACACATATTCTAAAAAGCATCCACATTAAAGACTGTCTAATCATTTTATGAAAATTAGAAATCAAGGGCAGCAGCATATTAAACCAAGGGAAGATTTTCATCCAACAGCAGAGGCATAATAATAGAAAATGATGATGATGATGCACATATAAAGCAGTACCAATACCTGTAACGGGTGGTATTTCAGACATAATATTTCTTCATCAGGAGTACACAATTGAGAGAATTCCATCAACGGATCTTGTAAACGTCTTGCAATAGAAACAGCTTGGCGTAGCAGAGGAGGATAGTCTCTAAAATCATTCTATAAAAGAATTAATGCATCGTAAGACATACTCCATAAAACTTTAATTTTTAACAATCCATATACTCAAACAAAAAATACTTTCTGCATTAGAATATAATTTATTAGAAAGGAGAAAGAATAGTAAAGAAAAAAAGAAAAAATTCAGTTATTGCAATCAAGGTTGGCACTGTTTAAATATTATTTTTAATGCTTTGTAGAATTCCTTCCTACTCTACACTTTATAGTTGATTGCTTCGATGTTTCAAAAAAGTTATATTTTGCATGAATTTCAAACTATCTTTCAGAATATTTAATCTCAATAATTATACAAAAGGAGCACTTATAAATTGGAATGCTTTAAAAAATATACCATATCACATAAAACAAACATCAAAAAATAATTGTCAATGCAATATAAAACGTGAAAGATTGTAATATTATATGCAGGAGTTTAAAAAAATATAATGTATTTATTTTTAAAAAGTTACAAAAAAGATTAATGACTAATGAGTACTATAAAATAACTCCTTTTGCAATCATCTGTACGCTTCAATGAAACTCCCGTAAATAAAGATTTGAAAAAAAAAAAAACTTCCTTTGCAAATAATATTAATAATATAATAATGTATATTATTTCTCAAAGTTTCTTTCTTTTTGTGAGAACTCTTTGATTTCCTTATTATTGTATCGAATTTCAAAGGTAAGGTTGCATTTTAAAGATTATTTTCACTGCTTTCAGTGAAAAATGAACAGACAATGCACATCTTGGCTGTTTTGTTGAAAAAAACGATTTATTCTGTTTTTTTATTAATCATTACTTTAATGTATAGCATTACGAAATGAAGGTCCAGTTGTTCAGTTGGTTACAACGCCACGTTAATAATGCAAAGATCGAGAATTAAAATCCCCTTAATATACGAGTTGAACTTATTGCATTATTGTAAACTAGTTCTGCCGTTATTAAAATCGGAAAAAGTAAATTGTAAAGAAGAAAAATCACATTTTGATTATTATTATTATTTTTCAAATATTTATGCTTAAAATAGATTTTTGAATTCTCACTGCCGAGCACAAATGCTTCGCACGGGTTAGATATACTATATTATATAATTAAATAATAATAATAAAAATGCATAAGTGAAATGATTAACAAGTTATAATAAGCAGCACATTTTTCTGACTGTATGCAGGCATTTTTTCCTTAGCAACTAAATGTCTACTATATCAAATTTGTCATGTTTTGAATTAATCATCTACTTAGTACAGAGCGACTTCAATTCAATCTTTAAAAATAACTGCAAATAAAAGAGCATTTTGTGGTTTTAAACTAATATTTCTGAATTATTACAGCTCCACAGAGATGAGACCAAGTCAAATAATGGCTTAACACAAATGAGCCAGATTTGTAGGTAAGAATATAAGTCACTAATGGACACTTAGTTGTTTGTGAGAAGATAGCCAGACACACATACGAGTATACATATTTACTCTCAGATTTTATTTATGGTATCCTTTTGTATATATTCAGGAGGTATTTTAAAACATCAGCCAATGGAGGGCCGTTGCAACTAATAGGGTCAACTGGAGGAAAGTCAACGAGGTGCCTTAGCCTACAAAAGGCTGTTGTGCTTTTGATGATGATGATTTTAAAACATAAAACAGCTAAGAAAATGTCTACTTTTACAATTTGCTGAACAAGCAGTAATAAAAAGTACTTACTTCTCCTTTATTAGAATTCATGTAAAGTATTCCAAGCTCATTATCCACTAATTCAACAGAAATGGGAGGAAATTGATCACTTTCCATCAGTTCATTGATAACACCTCTGGCATCCTCACATATCATTATAGCATCTCTAAAAATAAGTATAATCAGTTGTTTCATACAAAATATATTAAACAAGGAAAAAGAGGAATATTATATTTACCTTGATTCTGCAGCAACAGCAACAACATGAGGTTTTTTAGAAGAAATCAAATTCTTCAATGAATTTAAATCTTTTTCCTAAAAATAGGAGAATAATATTTAGAAGGAGAAATACGTATGCATAGTAAATAAAAATATAAATATGTGCATGTAAAGGACATATTTTAAGTGAGATACAAAAGCAGAATTTGCACACAAAATGCATTCAACTTAATTAAAATCTATTAGTTAGACCTATTGCGCAGGTAGAGTAAAAGGGGTACTTCTATAATGATAATCTAATGGAAAAATGCCCTTTTCATTTTAAGTATGCAATATGTCTGTTTTGATCAATCTTAAGTACTATTTCCAAGTTTGTAATAAGCTCAAATACTTCAAAACAATCAACGCGTGTTCTCTAGACAGCTCAAAGAATGTTTGTTAATGTTAAAATTTTAATGCTTAGAAATATTTTTAAAAAATGCCCTTTGCAAAAAAAAGCAAATTATACAAATGGGAAAAAACATGTCATTAAAGTAAAAATTATTAAAACCTTAAAACTTACTTTCAAAACTCTATCTTTTTCTCTAAACGAATTTTTCCGATTCAGCAAATACGGTAAACGAAGATACTCCATTACTTCACCATTGCCATCAATCATTGCACAAAATGCCGGTATTTCCCTTTGAAATGAAAGGAAAAGTTTTTTAAAAAAGTTATAGTTATGATGTATTGCAATTCAAATGTAAAGCAAAGTTTATAAACATATTTAAAAAGTATATTCTTTTTTCTTTAGAATGCATGCTAAAATATGCTTTACCAGGCCCATCCTTTGGGGATCAGGAGGGATCAATTCCCTACCCCAGTTTTGGGAAACTAATGCAGTTACATATAAGTGGGCATGGTTTCTGCAGTTTTTTTGGTACAATTTATAATTAATATGTTCCCTTTTGAGAGAGCCCTGAAAATTCCTCTCCCAAACATGACCAAAAGTCAGATTAAATTATGTTTTTGGAGTTTTCTGCAGTGGGTCTCAAATCTCTCCTCCTCCTAACATCACCTCCAAATGTTTAAAATTACGCTTTCGAACTATAATTGTGAAAAATTTTCAAGGGCGAGAACCCTCTATAGCCCCCTCTGCCTAAAATGGTCAACAATAACCTACAATTGCATGTTTAGTTTCTATTTAAAAAAATTAACGGGAGGAAGGCCCTCAAACCTAAAATTACCAAAGATCAATTGAAATCGAGTTTATAAAACTACAATTTCAAAAAATTTGCGAAGGCAAAACTCCCAGACCTGCTATTTCTGAATAAATATGTAAATATAGTTAAGTCACATTTCCAGCACTAGATTGACTTCTACCTCTATCCTAAATCAGAAGCTGAAACCACTTTATAAATTTAGAGCTTTAAATGATTCAAAACAAAAAAAATATAGTTCAAAAGCCATGTAGCCATGTGTTAGAGTTACTCAACTGTTATCAGTAGCATTTTGTTTGCTATAATATTTATATACATATCTATATATAAATACAGTATAACCTCGATTTAACGATTGCCTAGGGACTGTAAAAACTTATCGTTAAGTCGAGGATATCGTTAAATAGGGAAAGCATACACATAAGTTAAACGGATTAAACTATTGATAATTAAGTGAATGCTTACATCAAGTATATGTTCTTTTGCTATTTTAAGAACACCAAGCATTTACATTATTTTAAAAAAATACTTCATTGATGTTTGTGCTGTTTTCTAGAGTTGAGAAAAACAGTTTCACTTTTTTCGACTGATCACTCTCCTCTCAAGGCGCAAAAAACATTGTTTGCAATGCTGGAAGTTACTAAGGAATGAATCTTCTTACTATTGGGACATGAGGTCTGCTTTTGCTAGTAAAATAGTTAGAAAAAAAAATTTTTTTTTTTTTAAACATGTACTACTGTATTTTTGATGAGAGATAATTTGGCCATGCCCGATATCATTGTTAAATCGAGGAAAGCAATCGTTAAATTGATGAAGTTTTAACATTAAATTCAAGGCATATGAATCGGGACCGGTGAAATGTATCGTTAAATTGAGGAAATCGTTAAATCGGGTAGCGTTAAATCGAAGTTATACTGTATATAAAATATACATATAGGAGAGTTAAAAAGAAGAAGAAAAATAATAGGGAGTGATATTATGGCTTTTAATTCAAAATAGTTGAGCATTCAAAAAAATATTGCACAAATTTGGCAGAAGTATTAGTTTTAAAGCCAAAATTTTGCGCAAAAAGTAGACAGAAATTCACCTCATTTTTAGCAACAATTAGTTACACTTTAGCAGCCACGAGAAACCTGCTACAGTTTATTACTTTCTGGAAAATAGTTTACCTTGTTGCATAACTTGCCATTTTACCAATAAATTTAAAGATTACCTATCAGGGGTGTAAGCAATAGCCAATATTCTAACACCTTCTCTTGTATCAAAATCTTCATCTTCCTCAACTTGACCATCAACTTGGTAAGGAGCAACTTTCAACCAGTTGTACAGTTTTCTACAACATGCCTATTAAAAGATATTCCACATTAAAAATATAAAAAAAAACAAAGGTGCTCTTAATAAAAAATTTTATACTATATTAAAATAAAAATACCTTAACAACACCTTCTTTAGATTCACTTAAAAGGCGTAGTTTAAGTTCTTTTTGAAAAGTTGGATATAAAATTTTGGTCAATGCAATTTCTAAAGCCTTTTGTCGTTGCACATTCCATTCTTGAACATTTTTGCTGAATTCATCCTATAGAAGAAACATGTTTAAATGGAACAAAAAAGAACTTCATCAAAAAAATAAATATTATGCATGAATTTACATACACGTTCATAGAGTTGCTTAATTTCTTCAAGATATTGATGTCCATCAGATTCTGTGTGCTTATCCATAGATATTGAAATCGTGAGAAAGCCATCTCTTTCAGCCTGTAACAAAAAATATGTATCGTATTTCCTTAGTGCATTAAATTCATTAACTGTAATTTCTTGATAAGTCACAACTTCATGTTACAAGTAGATGCTTTCTATCAGTAAAATACCCATAACAAGAACATTTCATTGCTGCCTGCTATAGAAATTAGTTAACATTTTTAGTCATATAACTAACAGTTGTGAGAATCATTTCAGATGACAATGGACAAAGCGAAAATACGTTTAAAAGTTTTATATACAATTAATTATAACTTTAAAACTAATTTTTGTTCTGAAGTTAATCACTAAGAAACCCTGGATTCCGTCAATGAAATTTCATTAAGGATCACTGAAATAACTTGCTTTCAACCTGATTTCTTTCCTAATCTCCCAACTAGTAACACAGCTTGGTTCAAGAATCAAATTTGTTGCTCCATAGGTATAGGAATAGCAACACTATTCAATCTTAAATTATTAACACCAATAGGGATGCACCGATAAGCAAATTGGCCGATTACCGATTACCGATTAATCGGCAGTTGATAATCGGCCGATTAATCGGTCAAGCCGATTAATGATTAAAATGGTTGTTTTCAGTACTACCAATTTCACCGTTACACTTTTTTCTTCGTTTTTTTTTACAATTCTAACTTTTGAAATAGTTTCTCATTTTTTCTTCCATTTTCCTAATTTTCCTAAAATAATTTCAAAATTTTATCAAATTTCTCTGAACTAATTTTCATATTATTGTCAATAATATTGCATTAACACATTTCTAATTATGTAAACTAGACATGAAAATTCAAAAAAAAAAAGGAGGGGAGTCTGTGTGGTGAGCAATTCAATTTTGAAGTTCTTTCAGTTTCAATTTTTCAATTATTTGTAGCTATGTAATTCAAGACTTTTATTCTTTGTTAAAATTGAAGATTATCTAAAAGCAAGGAGAAAAGTATCGACGCATGAAAAATATTGCTACATTAACTATGTGTATTTTTATTCAAAATAGGAGAATTAATGTATTAAAAACTTTACATCAACTGTTAGGATTATTATTACTGTTGATAAAATTATTCATCATAATTTCTTGTAATGGTTTACTTTAAAAAATAATATTCAAAAAATATTTTCTTCGCCGATTAATCGGCCCAATTTTGCCGATTATTAATAATCGGCAAAGCGGCCGATTATGGCCGATTAATCGGTACTGCCGATTAATCGGTGCATCCCTAAACACCAACCCAATATATATATTTCTGGTTGGAATGTGTTTTTAGCAATGAGTTTTAAACTAAATTTAAAAAAAAGAAATGCGATTTTGAATAACTTAACTGCTTAAACTTTGAATGAAAACAAATATATAAAAATTGAATAAAACTTTACCAGGATACTCTATACCTAACACTACATATGGTTTCACTGGTTGGATGGGGCCCTAAATCAGAGATATTGTTTTGGAATGGGAAGGTACAGAGCTTTGTGACAATAGATTGAACCTGCACTTAGCATAGGCAGAAAATCTTCAACAAACAGGTATTGAACCAGCAACTTTCCAGTTATACGTCCAATGACTTACTGCCCAAGGCACCATGACCTTCTTTATTGCAGCAAGCGCGGACCAGGCAGGTGCTACAATACAACATGATTTAGAAAAACTTTTCAGTGAAAGCCTATCAATGATTTGACTTGAAACGAATTTTACTCAAAATTCATAAAAATCCCTATGCTTTTCGCACAAACAAGTTTTGTTGCTGAATACAGTAAAAAACATAACATATTTTAAAATACTTGAATTGTTTTCCAAGAAAAAAAAATTGAAAGCTTCACATACTATTGACAGCTTTAAAAATTGGTCCCCTCTTAAATCCTTCACAGGTTTATTTTTCAAATATTTCATGCTGTAACAAGGATGATTTTCATCTATTTCCTATCAAATATAAAAAGTAAAAATAAATAAATAACTAAATGAATAAATTATAATAACATTCATAGAAATTTAATTTCAAAGTTGGTTAAAATTAATACATTTTATGCTTACCTTTACTCCTTTTTTAGTTGGTGTCACACAAATCTTGGCTCGCTCAAAATATGTTTGGCGAACACACTGCCTTACAGCAGGTTCTCTTGAAATTTGAGTGGCTACCATGAATTTTGCAGCAGATAAGCAATCATCACTTGTTGGAAAACGCCTGTAAAATAGCAAATTTCTTTTGTGGTTATCTTTGCAGAATAGCAAAATCACAAAGAGGAAGGTACTAAACACATAGCTTACAAATACTTTTCAAATTATTCACTACAAATATTTTAACATATTGCTTCAAAAATCTTTCAAAGCTTATTCAAACTAAAATATATCAAGTAATTTCCATAATTGTGAAACAAGTTCATCCAGAACAAAATAAACATGGTTTCGAATATGTCAACTTATACGGCCCTCCGACTCATTTTCTTGGCATTTGCCCTAACTACTGGATAAAAAATAAATAATAAAATTTAAAAATTTGGGAGAAATCATACGCACTTCTTAATGTTTAAAATATCAACAACAGAATAAATCATGTTTTTGTATGCCAGTCTAAGTAAAAGGACTTTTGGTAAAATTGAAAGGAATGACATCAGCAGGCTAGCACCAATTTAAGTCAGAGTGACCTAAGTAAAATAAAAACAGAAAGTACCTGTACATGCAATTTATAGCTATCTGTACAGCATGAAAAACAATTCTAGAGGATAGACAAAATGTTTAGTAAGATAATTCTTTTGGTTTCAATCATGTATCCCTGAAAGCAAGATGTGAACTTCTTTCATTAGATTATCTGCAAATTTAAGTTAACCAATGTTTTAATTGGTATTAATAATTACCTGGCTGTACATATATTAGCAGTAAATGTATATGAACATGTATCTGCGCATAGCATATATTTAATTTCATTTCATTTTACTCCAGGGTCCCACATACCCATCATTACCTGTGGTTGAACTAGTTCGATGGGGCCCTGCAGAGAACACTCTTTTTATGAGAAAAGACATGGGCAAAATAAATCCCTGTCCCAGTACATTCAGAGGTATTGATTCACTTTAAGGACTTTGTTATCAGCCCCATATTTAACGCACCTTAGACGCCATTAGTGAACATTGTCAATCTTTGATCGGCAGGACTGACCCCCGGGACCAGCCAGTCTGACGTCTTATCGATTGTGCCACCACAGCTCAAGCACACAGTATACACCTGTGTTATTTACCTATGAGCGTGGGTAGCACTGAATATTATTTTTTCCATTTTTAATTTATTTCACAGACATAGCCAAACCCTTCACAGTTTTAATTTTTCTATTAGAGCTACTTTAACAATAAGTTTCCGTTAGACTTATAATCCATGGTATGAATGCTTTGATTTTCACTTGTATTCAGTACTACCCAAAATGGCAGAGCTAATCAAATGGCATGTTGAAGATGAGCAGCTACAATTTTAGTTCAAGAAGGGGGAAGTTATACTTTGTTAAATATAGTGGAAAACCAGTGTGTTTTTAATTATCATGTCTTTAAGCTTTTCAAATAAATATAGGGTGAGATTACAAGCTTGAATAAAGAAAAATATCACCAATACTTTGGAAGTGCCCCAGGGTTATCCTAATAATTTGAAGCTGTAGTTAACAAGAGATAGAAGGATACCTTTCAGCACCCATCCAAACAAAATATGACATTTTTAGAGCTAGTTAAAAGTAACAATTCTTTTAGGGATGGTAAACTCACCAGCATCAATAGGTAATATCAAGGTTATATCAGATCAGTAAACCTTGTCAAATCAAGGACAAAACCTTGATTTGTGATAATATTAAAACTTGCCAACAATTTCTGAATTCATTAATTTTTATTTCATAAAAGGTCACTGAATCCTCTCCACCCCCCGTATAACAATTTATTTTTACTTAACCCATTAATGAATGACATTTCTTTCCCCAAAGATATTTTGTATACTGGTTACAAATAGTGTTTAATGGACAGGAAAAATAATTAAAAAAATATCATGCAAGAAATACTTTTTTTATTAAGGATAGAAAACTCGTCCCTAAAAAGTTACGATAGACACCAGAGGGTGCATACTGTTTACTAAATTTTTTTTCTACCAACACTTTAATATTTAAAAAGACATTTTTAAGAAGAAATAAAAGCAGCAATTAACATAAACTAGGAAGCTGGGAATAACTTTGAAAACTTAGCTTTTTTTCTTGGAATTGTGAAACACACTGTACAATGGTTATGTGCTACAATCTTTTAAAAACAAATTGAAACAATACCAAGGTCCTAATTGAACACTATTATTTGGTTGAAATGTTCGTTCTTGGGAAATTCAGACCCCTTTTTTGGACCGTCCCTAAAAAGTGAGGCTAGGCATTAAAGGGTTAATAAAGCTCAGTAGTGGGGGTGTTTCCTTCAGTCAAAAGCTCTACTCTTTGTCACTGATATTGATAGGATAAGTAAAATGATAATAACAATAATATTATAGGACCAGTAAAATACTTTCATTTTCACAAGTTTATTTTTAATCAATTCTCTTTTAATGTCTGACTTCTAAAACACATCAAGGTCTCTTATGATGTCACAAATGAAGGGACTGTGGTGAAAAGTCAGTTTAACGTATCAGCCATTTTGGATCACCAGTAACTCTATATATATAGCTCCGCAACAATTTTAAAATTTAACCCAAAATGTCGGCTTGTTTATGAAGTGGCCTTACTTGAAGCGTTTTGTCCATTTGTGATGTCAGCAGCAAAAATGAAAGAGAGACTGAGCATTAGGAATGCACCGATTAATCGGCAGTACCGATTAATCGGCCACTTTGCCGATTATTGATAATCGGCAAAGAGGGGCCGATTAATCGGTCAAACAATTATTTTTCAAATACTGTTCTTTAAAGTATACCTACTATGATGAATTCTTTTATTAACAGTAATAATTATCCTCACAGCTGATATAAAATTTTTTAAAACTAATTCTCCAACTTTGAATAAATATACCTAGACAATGTTGCAACATTTTTCATGTGGCGATAGTTTTCTCCTTAGCACAGTGCTTTTAGATAACCGCTAATTTTTAAAGAATAAAAGTAGTGAATTAAATTGCTACTAATTATTAAAAAATATGAATGAAAAGTACTCCTAAATTAGAGTGCTCACCTTAGACTTCCCCTTCCCCTTTGTTTTGAATTTTTATGTCATGAATTATTTTATGTTACATTTTATGTTACATAACCAACAATGTGTTAATAATATCACTGAAAGTAATATGAAAATTTGTTCTAAGAAATTACATAAAATATTGAAATTATTTTGTGAAAACTAGGAAAATGGAAAAAAAAAATCTCTCAGAAAAATATTACTTATTATTTCTAAACTTGGAATTGTATAAGAAAGAAAAAACAGTGATGGTAAAATTGGTAGTACAAAAACAATCGTCCTTTTCATTAATCGGCTCAGCCGATTAATCGTCTGATTATCAACAGCTGATTCATCGGTAATCGGAAATCGGCCAATTTGCTTGTCGGTGCATCCCTACTGAGCATCTTCTAAGATTATTTTTTTAAAGAAAGAAAATAAGTGAAAATTAAGAAAAAGGTATTTCACCCTATGTTTTTGACCGTGTTCTTTTGGAAAACAATATTTTTAAAAAATGGGAAACCCCTCCATTGTCTCTCTGTATACTGACACCTTAGAAGTATCTACTAAAAACATACTGTTTAAAAAAATAATGAACACCCTAAATAAAATTGTGTGGATTGTAAACATTAAATAGCTACTTAGTGATTCAAAACATCACAGTTTTCTGAATATTTGAATAAATAATTATTATATCACTGTTTCAGACTTAATTAATGTGCTTTTGGTCTTAATGTTTCTATTTTAAAAAATTAAAATTTATCCTATTATAAGTTCCATATGTACTTTCAACTAAATAAAAAAGGCAAAGTATCCATACTTGCAAACATAATCAGAAGCTACTTCCTTGGGTTCAACTGGATATTGCTCAACTTCATGCCTTTGGTAATTGTCACGTAAATTTTCACCAAACTGTTCAGGAGTAAGACCAAACTTTTTAGCTAAACCATCTGTAATAAAAGTATCAGCTGTTAGACTAACTTTGCAAAACAATCCAGTAGAGTGTGATTAATAAATCATTTTCATGCAAGCTTGAATACATTCAGGCTGGTGTATGGAGTTATGTTTAATGAGTAAAAATGGTCCAACTTGGAAATGGTCCAAAATGAGCTTTTCTTTGCATTTAATTACTCATTTTAGTCTACCTTATAATAAATATTTGAAAAGTCAAATCATGCTCTTGCATTATATAAATAAGGTTAAGCAATCAACTAACAAAGTAGATTAATGATTTTATCTGAAAATAAAATCCTCAATTTTAAGAATAGTAAACACAATTATTTTGAAGAATGTTCTATTTTATTTCAATTATTTTAAATAAAGTTGCAACAATGCTCTGTGCAAAAATATTTTAAAAAACAACTTGTGTACAGTAAAAAATAGAAATTTAAAAATAATTCACTCATGAAAAACAAAAAAAAAAAAAAAAATTTAAATAATACTACAGAATTTCAAAATTTAAATTAACTATGAAAAAGGTTTAAAAAGAAATTTACATAAGAACAGTTAACTGAAATACAAAATAAGTAACGAGATAAGTGCATTTGGTAAAATACTTCATACAGAGGGAAAGACGAAATAAAGTCAACAACCAGTAAAATTAATACTAACCGATGCCACATTCTTTGCAAACTACATAGGAATTTTTGTGTGGTACATGCTTAATTTTAGAACTTTCTTGTTCTTGGTCAGCATCAACACCTTCATTTTCAGCATTTTCACAGTTTAAGTCTCGTTCCTTTTGTTCTTTCTTCTTAAAATGCTCTTTCATAAGAGGAACATCATGCCCATAATATAACATGAAGTGCAAATAGCAATCCTGAACTTCTTCCACATTCTGTGCTTTCTTTAACCTATTTTTTTAATTCATATTTTCAGTACATAAAATTATGATTACAAATAAATTTACAAACATTGCTACACAAAACACATAAAACTAGAAAAGCTACTGGTAATAGAAAGACGTTACCTATAAATATCTCCAGCGTCTAAAGCTCTCAGATCTTCCGCCAGAGGTTTATCAGGATCTGCCATAACAACATCACATTGATATTGTTGCATTCTTTCGAAGAGTCGTTGTAAGTTCTGTTTCCTAGATCTCAATTGGCACCACTATCAAAAAATATTAGTAATGAGCATGGATAAAGGCACAAAAGTTCATATCTTTGGAGGATCTCATCTTCACAAAAAAATATTACACTACTGTAATAGTAATAATAACCGTACGTAAGCACCCACAGTCAAAATAGTCTAAATAAAAGTGAAATGGAAAAGAAAATTAAAAAGCAGAGAATATATCTTAATCCAACTGAGGATAATGATTGAAATTTTGGCTGCATAAAACCTTAAACAATAGTTTATGAGGTTTCTACCAATTTTTTTCATTCAAAACTACCAGACAATTTTACAAATTAAAAAAGAAGGGAGGGAAAAAAAGCTTTGTTATTTGCTAGAGATTTAACTCTCCTGTCATATTACAGGTGAGATTTTTTGGAGTAGATAAAACTCCAGGCATTTTTTTTTCCAGTAGGTTTTTCAGTAAGTAGTGGTTCTCTCCATCCATCAAAATAGAAAGGAAATGTCAAATTCTAGAAGCAACACTCAGCTAGCTGTTCTTTTAGGAATATTAACATAATAAAAAGAGTAGAAAATGCTCGGTAATGCTAGTTACTGGTGTAAAGTAAGCATGGAGTATTTGTACACACAGGCACACACACACACATGTAAAAAGTGCTCCTGTTTAACCTACAAGACTTATTGCAAATGTTTGTCCTAGATACGTTTATTCAAGTAAAATCAGGAAATAAAAATTTGAAATGAAAAAGAAAAAAGGAGAACGAAAAGAATTCCAGCTATTGGGCAGTAGGTTTTCTAACGTTTATTTGGGGAGATCAAAAGCAGGGAGAACCAATGTGAGCACAAAAAGTTTGGCATTACTATGACCAATATTCACTGGGATATGAAACATCATTTTGTTATTTGCACCACTTTGCAATCCCAGTAAATAATGCCATTTGGGGGAAATATAGCAGCAGCTAATAAGGATTTAAGTTTTTTTGTGTGCTTGGAGTGCTTTTTTCAAACTAAAAGCTTTTGTAATGCATTTTTACATAACATAGCATAACATTTTTATTTGTTTTCAATAATAATGATTTCTTTTTTTTTTTTTACTTCAACAACCAGCTATTTTTCTAAAAGGGGCAATTTTTTTCAATGTTATTTTATGCACAGTCCCTTAAAACTTGGAACTCTAATCTCTCTTTGAGTTCTGGTCACAAATCTTTCAAAATATTTTATGTTAGAATTATTTTTCAATGGAGAATATTTCTATAAATATAAGTTAGAAGACCTAGAGTCTGAATAAAAAGTTAGATTTATATTTTTCATCATTTTTTTTTTCCCACTTCAAACTTTTATTATCTTAATTCTGCACCTTATTTTAAGCATTTTTGCAACTGAAAGTATGCATCTAGGACGAACAGTTGCCTAAATAAAGGTCTTGCAGGTTAAACAAGAACAGGCTGAATAAATACTTTTACAGATAAATACATATACATGGATTTTTTAAAAACTGTCTGATTTTTATTATGTCATTGGGGAATACTATTTTTTAACCTCAGATGACACACAATTATCTTTAAATTTTTAAGTAAAGAAAAGTTCAATTCAAATTTTAAATTCCATTTAAAAAAATGTTGTAAGATTATTACATATGTTGTAAATTGCCTGATTTAATCTATCAATTTGAGACAACATGAAACAAAAGAAAAATAAATGAAAAAAAAAATATATGCATTTATATTGAAGTAGTGAATTCAAATAAATAAATAAATAAACACAAAAAATAATCTTACTTTTATTCCACTTTAGGAAATATTACCTTTTCATCCCATTTGTACACTGTCCATAGATCATTTATGTTCAAATCTGGTTCTACATATTCCTTTCTGTAGAATGCTATAAATGGTACCTAAACAAAAAATATAAGCTATAAAGTCATTCCTCAAAAAGAATAAGCTATTTAATTCCAGATAGATAGAGTGCCAGAATATATACATACACTGGCGGAAAAAAAAATCCCAACACCAAGAAAGACTTGTGTTAGATAAACGAAATTTGGTAGGCGTGTTTATACAACTGAAAGATGACATCGATTGAAATTTCGTGTTCCGCGCATAAGTGTGGCGCAGCTGGCGTCTTTCAGAACATGCAAATAAGGCTTGTTTTAAAAGCGTGTTGTGAAGCTCGTATGTATTATTTTTCCGTGAAATTGGAGGAATTGCGTTCATGTTAGCCAGGAATACCTTTTAAGAAGACGAAGAAGCCATTATCAACAGCTCACCGAGTTTAAACGAGGTCGTACAAATTGGCTATGAGAAGGTGGATTTTCATTTCGCGATATTGCAGAAAGACTTGGGTGGGAATGTTTCCACCATGCATGATTATTGGAAGCTATGGGCAAGGGATGGTACTACCTCAAGAAGATCGAGTTCCGAGCTGCCACGTGGCACGACTGAGAAGGAAGATCGCCGAATCTTGCGTCCGGCTGTGGCGCATCGTACTGCATCTGCGGCTGACATTCGAGCTGCAGTTGGTACCGTCGTGACCCAAGGAACGGTAAGAAACTGTTTACTTCAAGGACAGCTCCGAGCCAGGCAGCCTGTAGCCGGTATTCCATTGACTGCAAACCATTACCTTTTCCGACGGCAGTGGGTGCCACGACAGAGCTCACTGGAGGTCGGAGTGGAGATCTGTTGTAATTTTTGATGAAATTAGATTCTGAATTAGTGCCAGTGGTGGCTGTATATTGGTCAGAAGGAGGCCAGGGGACCACCTGCATCCAAGCGATCTACGGCCTAGACACACGGGACTCACATCTGGAGTTATGGTCTCTGGAGCAATGTCCTACGACAGCAGGGGCATTCTTGTGGTTATCCCAAACTCACTGACCGAAAATTTGTCGTCAGTCTGTTAATTTAACCAGTAGTACAGCCCTTCATGAGTAGCATTCAAGAGCGCTTTTTCCAACCGGATAACGCTCGCCCTCACATCGCTGATGTAACGCAATGTGCTCTACAGAGTGCTGACATGTTACCATGACCTGCAAAATCACCAGGTCTGTCTCCAATTGATAACGTATGGGATATCATGGGATGGCACCCTCGAGCATCATCCACAGTCAGCAATGACGGTCCTAGTATTGACACAGCAAATGCAACAAGCATGGAACTCCATACCACAAAGTGACATTCGGCACCTGTATGACATAATGCATGCACGCTTGCAGGCTTGCCTACAAAATTCTGGAGGTTACACCCTCTATTAAATTAACATAATTTCACATTTGCACAGCATTTTCTTGAGCTTAAATTAGCCAGTGATCTTGTACATTTAATCAATTAAACATGTTAACTAGACAATTGCATTACCCAAATTTTATTACTCTACGGCAATTTTTTCTTGGTGTTGGGATTTTTTTTTCCGCCAGTGTATGAACAAAGTAGATATACTATTTAGGAAACATTTCAATACAATGATGTAACAAATCTTAAATCTAACAAAAATCCAAAAATGTATGCTAGATTGTCTGTTGAGTTTGTTAATTTAACGTACACAAATATAAAGTTGTATTGCAATTAAATTAAAAAACAAATTAATTTTCCGAACTCCACATACCAAAAAGTAATATTTTTAAAAGCCATATTTTATTACGATTTTATACATTGAATATAACATCAAAAATGAAAACTTTGTAACTATAATTCTTATTAACTTCTCTTAAAAAAATTATTTGTTTTAAAATCAAAATCAATCATTTTCAAATTACTGAATTAGGCCTAGTACAATTTAAGCAAAAGTTAAGAATTCAATACACTTAAATTACAACAATCTTCATTATACAAAAGAAGTGCATTTGAATCCTCTCAGAAAAATTAATTTTAAATTCTTATTTTGGTAGGAAAAAGCAGTCGCAAACTTTGTCCTAGGAAATCAATAAAATGAGACAACCCTGTAAAAAACTACAAGTAAAAGGATTTAGAATGAGTAAAGAAACTCAACAAACTGTTGTTTCAAGGTTATCAATTGTATAAGCTTCTTTATCAGTGCGTAAAAAAGAAAGGTACATGCCCTAATCAACAGTCTTACTTGACCGTTGGTTTGAAAAAAAAACTGTCGAATCGACTAGGATTGATAAAACTAGGAAAAGCTTTTATTGTGTTCTGCACTTTTATAATTGTAGTACATACCTTCATTAAGCAAATTACTGGTTAACAAAATAATCTATATGCTCTGGTCAAATCCACAGAAATAGAATCAAATTAACACAAAAATGTTTCAAAACTGTTGTTCAGTAAAATCAGCATCATCAATTAATTAAAATTAAATTCCATCATTGAAGAATTTAACCTCGTGAGCAATGAAAATCATTCCTAATATCAGACAGGAGAAAATAGAAAGAAAATAAGCAGTTAAGTTACGGGGTAGAGATTACATACCCAAAAAAAAAATTTAAAAAGATGCCTTTGTTCAAATTGTATTAGGATGGCT
Source organism: Uloborus plumipes (assembly GCA_038373865.1). Classification (NCBI taxonomy): domain Eukaryota; kingdom Metazoa; phylum Arthropoda; class Arachnida; order Araneae; family Uloboridae; genus Uloborus; species Uloborus plumipes. Next base: position 45,862 of record JAXGGA010001768.1, on the reverse strand, counting down.
ATAGGGGGAGGGGAGGAGTGGGTACTTACTTAAACTGCATAATGACTTATGTGAGTTCTTTCTTTTCCTTTTTTTCCCCCCAAAAAAAGCGTGTTTAGCTCAATTTAAAATCAACTCAAGCAGAAGTGAAGGATTTGAACTTGCAGGAGATGCATGAAACTTTGATAGGACATTAGCTTTTGCATTTCTTCTGCTCATATAAAACGCACCTTAGCAAAGCCATGATTCTGGTAAATAACGTGGAAAATGGTTTCCCATTTCTGATCTAAGTTAAAAGTTAGTTTAAGAAAAAATGATTCAACTTTTTAGCACAAGATATTTCAGAATGAAATCAAATTGTGGAATTACGATAAGTTAAGTACGGAAATACAGGGTTGCCACAGGGAAAATGTCACAAAAAAGTAGCAAAAGTCGCCTAAAAATACTAAAAAAGTTGCTAAAAAGTTGCCTTGAAAAAAAAAATTGCAAAGAAGCTGAATAGAAACATGTGACAAGCTAAACTGGATATGAGTAATGCCTTAAAACAAGTTCAAAAAATAGACAGGTTTTGAACTGATGCATTAAATTAAAGATACAAATTAAGAAAAAAAAACACAAAAGAGTATAATCGAGGCTATTTACTTTACAAGACTGCTACCATTCAAAAGAAAAAATAATAATATACTCATATAAATACAGAAAATTTATTCCGAAAATCCATGTTTTTGGTTTTTAGAGAAAAATGATTCTATCAAAGTATTTTCCTGTTGTTCACTAAGCAATTTAATTTATTTTCTTCATCTTCATGCTCTCTTTCCCTATTCCTCAACTTTATACTGCTTAACATACCCTGAGCTATTCTAATACTTTCAGTGTCTTTTGCTTCAATAGCTGATTTTAGCCTCTGGTTTGCCTGTTTAAAAAGTATATCAGCTGATTTTTGAGTGTCCTTTCTCTCTCTCTCTATTTACTAGTTTGACTTTATCTAACTTTTTAACAGATCCCTTCAAACTTAACAGCTTTATTTCTTGTTCTATTTTTCTTTGTTTCAACCTTTTTTCATTTTCTTTTTCTAATCTCATTTGCTCTTCCTTCTTTTTCTTCTAGTCTTCAAGGTAGAACTCGTATGATTTGCGTGCACCAAAAGCTAAATTTAAAAGTTCTTTATCAATTTGGAATTGTGTAACTGTAGAATAGCGCTTCAGAGCATCATATAATAAGCCTGTCATTTAATACACATTCCGACATCAAATATTTATCTTCCGAAAGAACTCTCCTGAATATTGAAAACCCCCCCTCTCTACTTCACTATTACCATGAAACTAAATGTGACTAAAAATGAATGTTACTTTCTCTGACGAAAATTATTAAAATTTTGGTGGCTTAGATGGATTATAATTCTGTTAGCTTGACTAGAAAAAAGAGCCGATGAGCATATGCTGTGCCGCTTTTACCATTAAAATCTGGCTTATTTGGGACACTGTTTCCGAAGAGGCTCAAGCACAATTCTTTGGTTTTTTTTTTTTTTTTTTTCATCCCGATTCAGTTGTTCATCTACTTAGCTGTCACGTGTTGTTTTTGACCCAAGTAGAAGTTTTGTAGGATAAAGGGGCGAATCATCAATTTGAGCCGTTTTTACAGTTCCTTCATCCTTAAGAAATATAATTTTTCTTGGCCTTTTTGATCGATACGCATGTCTGAATTTGCTCTCCACGAAGTAAAAAACAATACACTATCATACGAGGACTAAGGCAGGAATTCAAGTGAAACACAGACGATCGCAACTCACCAATGCAATCGCAAATTCCCAAACTTGGATAAGTTACAATCGTACGAGATGCGATTCTAATGTAATTCGACTTCCAGTAGCGATTGCTATTGCGATCGCATCGAAGCGATTGCAATGGTGTTTCACTTGAATTCCTGCCTGATTTAAAAGACGAAAAATTAGCAAAGTGATTTCATTTCCAAATTTCGGCTTCCAAACTTTATCTTCTTCTTTACACGAGAACTACAGAGAGTTGGGGAGTTTGATTATTCATTCAGCAATCCCTGCACCTTATAGTCGAAGCAAAGAGCCCCACCTTTCCTCCAACAATTACCTTTCAAAAGATATTTGCATAAAATCTGACTTTTGTCTAAACTTTTGCAACAGCAAAAAAATAAGTCTTTTGTATAATTTCCGATTTTTGTTTCGGTTATATTTTTAAAAACTCCAGACACGTATTTGGGACAATATTATCTACCCGCAGTAGAAATTTGAAAGCATTTCGCTGAATAGTTTTCTTTTTATTCATATATTTGCATTTTGTCTTAAGTATTGCATCGCACTGTAGCTGCCCTGTGCCCAGTCGAGGTTGCTGCAAAGATCTGCACTGTATAAGGTTTCAGCTTCCAGAAAAGCTCAGATATTGGTAACGTACGAAGTATGCAAATCAGTTCCATACAAGATCGACTTTCGTTTTCGTATCACTTAAGCCAAGCCCAAATTGTTGATTGGATGCAGTGGATTGGTGCAGCCCATAACGTCTATTAAGGGAAGGTTTTATTCTTGAAATGAAAATGATTTAAAACCATGGGTGAAAGAAAATCTCCAGGTGTTTCAAAAGAAAACTAACGTCAGGGGGGAAAAAGTCTCCAAAAAAGCAGCTTCAGTGAAAAAAAGTAGCTTTTTGGCCTGTTTTTGCATAAAAAAGTAGCTAAAGTCGCCTTGTGTCCAAAAAAGTAGCAAAAAGTAGCATTTAAGTAGCCTGTGGCAACCCTGAAATATTTGCGGGTTTAAAAAATCAGCTGCTTAACAAAATCAATTTATCTCAGATCAAATGTAAATTTAATAACTTATGAGCAGTGAGTAGAAAAAAAGTATTGTTTTCTCAAGAAACTCACTAAAATACAAAACAAAAGAATACCTCAAAGTTTTGAAGTTCGGTGAATTTTAAAGCTTCTCTGATCTTTCCAACAGCACTGACATTTTTAACGACCAGCGATCGCTGATGGCCACTGCCAGAATGTTCACCCTCTGAATGGAAATAGTTGGCATACTAAATGCTTGCTTATATATCCACTCAGCCTCTTCTTCTATTTCATCATCTTACAGCTTCAGTGACAGGGACATTTCGAAGCTGAAATATAATTTTCGATTACTCATTTGATCATTGTTTATATGATTATTATTATCATTAATTCTGAAATGACAATTCATAATAAGTAAAAAATTACTGTAGTAAGTTATCTCATGCATTCATAATTTATATTTTCCCTACTGATTTACAAAACCTAAAAAAAAAAAAATCAACTTATGCCATGATATAATGCAAAGAAAAAGTTACCGCTGCATTTTTTATAAAAAATGTGAGAAGAGGTGGCGTAGCAGTTCAAACCGTGAGCATAAATACTTAAAAGATTTTGCATAATACATAAATTGAAAGTAGAAAGTAGTTCTTTGTAATCAAGGTTTGTATCTCAATTTTAAAAAGAAAAGAAACAAAAAGGAAGGAATTTTGGAGAACTTTTAAAGAAGGAAAATGAGATTTTGAAGGATTACTTTTACCACATCAAAATCGCCTGCCACAAAAGTAAATAATATCACTCAGATTTTCTTTTTTTTTTTTTTTTAATTAAATATGAGACATATTTTAAGCTATATTCTAAGAATATGCAATGTAGCAATGAAAAATCTCTATTAGAATAACAAATGTTCCTGAAAGCTTACATTCAGATATTGGGAAAATAAAAATACCCCACTCCCACTAAAAAAAAAAAAAAAATTAAAAGTTGCATAGCAATTAGATCAAAATAATAATCCTCCCATACTGAAGAAACAAAAAACTTCATTTACATATAAATTACTATTCCTACAAAATGAAACAACGTCCTCCTCCTTGGAAAAAAAAAAAGGTGAAACTGAATACAAATTTCATTCAAAAATGAAATATATTGTGATATTGCATCACATTGTTAGGTTTTTTTCAGTTCTTCAATCATTTTGTAACCTATCATTTAGGATCCCTTAATGTCATCTCCCGAGTTTTATTTCTACAACTTTTTAATTTCACATTGGAACGCTTTCCCTTCTAAAGATTTTTGCAGCCCTTAATCTTCCGCGCATTTCGATGTATCATTTAAGCATTTTCGGCCAATTTAACACCTTTTTGCATCGCGATTTTTAATTCCTTTTTTATCCAAATTTCGATCTTTTTGCACTTTCCCATCTTTAGCCATCTTGAGCGAATTTCTTCTCCGATAATCTCCCCCTAGCTGTGTCGTTGTTGAGGGCAAAATTTGACCCACGCTTTTTTCCATTCGCTGAAACTTTCCTGCTCACATTCTTCAGGGCATTGAACTCCAACTGACACTAGCTGTGATTGGCTGGCTCAAGGTCAAACAACTAGAGTATAGCGAGAGATGGCGCGAATTTCGGCAGATTGGCTCTGCAATTTTGCTGCGACGAGAAGCTCTCAGAGAGCTTGAAGTTCCCCAGGCCATTTTTGCTTGCTTCCCGTCCTTTTCGGCATTGCTATGGCGGCAGAGGAGAGCAGCGAGGGAGGAGGCGGAAGCCCCGACATAAAACCTTAAAAGTGACAATGCTCGAGTGAAGCCCGCAACAAAAAAAAAAAAGAAAAGAAAAGAAAAAAAAAACGTCAGATCTGAATGTTTCTTCGCTGCCTTAATTAATCAAATGGACCTGCAAAGCTCTGCGCCTCTCCCTGTTCCGCTTCCCGTTACTCCTCATTGATGAGCATTCTTCTTATCTGCCGGGTCTTTGGTCTTTTTCATCATGCCGAACCTGTAGGATCTTGATGCTTAACGCGATTTTCTCTGCTGAGTATTACCCAACATCGAATCTACACCAGATCTCCGATGCCTAGTATTTTCTACTTCGTCACTTCCCGCCGCTGGCCCCTTCATTTGACATCGTCTCTATGCAGAACAACCCCGTTGGAGATCGGAAGATTCGGCGAACCAAGCGATTTCGCCCGCCTGGTGGTTCCTTTTTTTCACTCTTCCAGCTCCGAACTTTTTTTCTGAACTATTCAGCCACAAGAACTTAAAATAAATCAAAGTCCTCTCAAAGCAAGAATTCATTTTTAAGTTTACTTTTTTTCATTACGCATGTGAAAGATTCGTCGAAATATGTCAAGCCAGTTTTAATTTGTGCTTTTTTTGGTCAGAAGGATCCTTCAAAATTAATAAGTCATTTTGTGAAAATGTATAAATGAGGTAAGATGCCAAGAAATAAATGATGATCTGAGTGCAGATACTTGTGTGTTTTTTTGAACTTTTTCAATGTTATACTGCCGATAATGGGTAAGTCAAATTTATTTTAAACCTTTTTCTCAATTTTGGATTTTAATTTATGAAAGGGCATTTAAGATAGGCGCTGGCCTGGAGTTTTTGCGGAATATAATCTTTGCGATGTTACTTTCCACTTACGTTTCGGCCTTAGAATTAATTTTTTGCTTTTCTAGGGAATATTTTCCCGCTAATTTTTGACTTTTCCTTTTTTATTTAGTTTAAACTTGACAAAATTAAATGAACTAAATGCATCACAAAATGCTGCCGTGTCACACCACATATATATATCTGTGGCTTGGTTCTAAAAGGGCCTAAGTCAAAAATGTTAGTTTCGAGAAAAAGGCGATTAAAGATAGTTGAGATTTTTTAGAATGCTATAACTTTCTTATATTAAGATTCCCATTATTATTTTTTGGTATTTGCATATTGTTAGTGAAAAGAAACATTATTTTATCATATGAAATTTTTTATATATTATATAAATTATATAATATATATAATAATTTATATAATACATAATATATATAATAATTAATATAATATACAATATATATATTATATAGACATTGGCCTTTGTAAAGTTAGAGTTTTACTAAATTGGAAACTTTTGATGTAAATAACACAGAATGTGAAAAAGTTGACATTGGGCCTTTTAGAACCAAGCCACAGATATATATATATATATATATATATATATATATATCCTCTAACAAAGAAAAATAATTTAATTAAAATATGTATTATAACTACTCAGTGGTAGATTTCTAAATATGAAGCTATAAGCTCACGGCAGCAAATTTTTGAATGATGAAAATGTTTTGGTGGACACTAAAAATAGACTCAATTTCGCAAAGTTTTTTTTTTTACTTTTCTAAGATTGTAGCATAGGTGGCAAACTTCTCAGCTTATAGGAGGCAATTTGTTTTAGCCCACTGCTGGCGATCAATATTAGCCTATAGGTGGCATATTTACAAATCCAACTCCAAACTAGTTGAACAAAATGAAAATCTTCCTCTCTAGAAGAAAAAAGCCAACTAAATAGCGCATTATAATTAGAACAATTTTTTATCTATTAATTAGAACATATTCGATGCAAAAAGGTAATGTAAGCAAGAAGAGGAATTTTTTGCTTCAATAATTTAGTTAATTCAAATCCTCTTTTGGGCTGTTAAAATTTATTAAGTCATTTAAATTTTACTTATCCTCTGCACTGGAACAATGCATTTTGAATTTTTGCGTACGAAATGAAAACTAAGTACTTTAAAGAAAAACCAAGGATCTTTAGGAGTCTTTAAAAATTGAGCACTTTCAAATAGTGTGAAGCCAAAGATATGCTGATTTTTTTTTCTTTCTCCACGAACCATTAAACTTGAGAAACTATAGCTTTAAATGCCAAAAAAGACCTGCCCCCCCCCCCACACAATATATATAAACATATAAACCACAAACAAAAAATTAAATGGAACCAACTTGAAATCTTTCAGGTATATCCGCAGCTCTTATAACTACATCAGCATCTGTAAGATGACTTCTTTCTAATTCTACAGGTTCATAAACCTAGAAAAAGAAAGAAATTTTTAAAATATATTTTCAGCATTATTTAAAATTTAGAGCACAAAAAATAGCGTAAAAACAAAAACGAAAAGGGATGGACATACATCGAAAATACTCTTTTTTGAAATCTTTTTCCTGGACTGTTTCTTTGCTTTTGGTCTTTCAACACCTTCCTCTTCTTCTTCATCCTCATACTTGAGAAAGGAAAAAAAAATAATAAGATATATAGAATGATGAATAAAATAAATAATTTACACAAATCAAGCACTAACTAAAAGACTACAGCATCTACTTCATGGCAAACACGTAACTCATAACAGCAAGATCACAAGTGAATATACTCAGTACTCACAAATATGATTCACTCATTTAATAGTAAAAACATTATTTGAGAATTAACTGTACTTGTTTATTTGGCCAATCCTAAATTATCGGGCAGAAGTTTTAGGAACTGTCTTTGATAGCACACTTTGTCCAAACGTGATGCTACTCAAATAATGGCCCTAACAACTAAGGGATCTTTCTCAAAACCTGTACTTGTTCTCGAATATAGTATTAAATGCTTACATAAGAAAAGACTGTGTAGCTCTGACTCTCAGATGATGCAAAAATATTTTTGGACCTAAATATCACTCTGGGACTCTGACTTAAAAACCCGACTGCACTATTACATCATTATTGAAGGAGGATGAAGGGGCTATGTTACATTTTAAAAAATTCTGTCAAGAACTAAACAAGCCTACTTTCCCGTACATCGACATAGGCATTGTAGCATCTGATCAATATTCTCTTGATTATCTAAAACTAAAAGTTATGTCAAACATATCTTTTTGCACTTAAAGCTGATTTCTAAAAGCAAAATATACCCCTCTCATCAGATAAAATAGACACGTAAAAAGTAAATAAACGAGTCAATAAAGTTTTGTCGCACCTTTAAAAGAATATAACTGCTATAGTTCTTCCGTAGAAAAATTCCACAATCGTTTTCAAAAGAAAAAAAATAAATAAATAAAATAAAAGTACAAAGAACTTCAAAACACATTTTATCAAAGAAAGAAAAAAAAACTCGTTCGTTAATAAAATGTCTTGAATTTCATTTTTAATCCGTTGCCAGTTGTTAAATATAAATAAGGAATAAAATGCTCTCGTGAATGAAAAATTTTTGTTAACAAAAAAATCGTCTGATAAAAAAAAAATAATAATAAATTAAACAAAACAAATAAATAAATAAACAAAAAATCGTCTGCCCAGTCAGTCATTTTTTCTGAGCCTGCATTTCCGCCATGTTTGCGGAGTCGGAGTCGGAATCAGAGTCCTCACAGACGATTATTCAAAAAAGTACTTTACAATACATTATTTATCAAAACCATTTTCTTACAAAGTTAGTTTGAAGGAAATCCGCCTTAAAGTTCAGAATCAACATTCAATTTAAATTTCTCCGTAGGCGCTCATGTTAAAATGTTTTCTGAACGGTTCATCATTGAACGAAAAATGGTTCAAATTGAAAAGTGAAATATAGGAATGAGCCTCTCCGAGATCTTTCGAACAAAAAAAAGTTTATTCAATTCGGACGGTTCACTTAAAAGTTATTAGGTGGGGAAAGGTTGTTTGAACAGTTCAATATTGAACAAAAAAAAATGTTCAAACTGAAAATTTAAATACGGTAATGAAGCATCCTTGCTGAGATCTTTTGAACAAGAAAAAGTTTGTTTAAATCGGACTGTTCATTCAAAAGTTATTAGGTGTGAGAGCTTGTTTGAACGGTTCAATGTTGAACGAAAAATTGTTCCAATCGGAAATTTAAAAACGGGGATGAAGTATCCTTGCCGAGATCTTTCGAACAAAAAAAACTTTAAATGAAAAATGATCAAATAGGCTTTGTGCTGAACTATATTTGAAGTTAAAAATCAACGTAAATAAAGCACAAATAGGGTAGAAAGTACAGCAAATAGCTATTTCAAGGCTACAATGGAGCCCCTTCATCAGTGCAAGAAGCTCAGCAAACAACATGAAAGCTGTAAGAGAACTGAGCGCGAAGCACGTGTGCCCCGGTATTTATAACAAATGGGCGAGTGCGCTTGAACTCACAACAAAGCGGGAAAACACCGACCAATCAGCGATCAGCGAAACGCCAGGAGAGCGAAGAAAAGGGGGGAAGGCGGCAAAGGAAAGTAGGGGAAAAAAAGCGCGGGAGAAAACACTAGAAGACGAAATTATAAAAATTGCTTCCAGATGTCAGGGAAAAATGGAACACTGGAAAAATCATTCACCAGAGAATGGGAATTTTTCCAAATATGGTAAGCTTCCCAAAAATCGAGGTCATAAACTGACGAACATTTACAAATAATTCTAGCCGAAGAAAAATCAAAGCAGTGACCAGAAGTCCAACAATGCTGAGCAATGGAAGAGCGTGCTAGTTCTTTATGTTTAACATAATTTTGATGCTCTTTCAGACGGTGCTTAAGAGGCCGCTTAGTCTGGCCTACATAGCTAAGTCCGCATTTGCAAGAGATGCTATAAATGCCCCAGTTGCTTTGGCAATCAATGGGATGCTTTAAGTTTGTAAACTTGATTTTGTTCACAGGAGAGAAAGAAATATCGAAACCAAACTTTTTCAAAATCTTTGCAACTTGATGACTTGTTTTTGGATAAAAAGGCAAAACAATGGTGTAACCAACCTTAGACTCGGAAACCTTGCTGGAATGAGAGGGCTTTATTAGCCTATTATATATAGAATCAATAATCTTGGGCGAGTAACCCCGATCAAAAGCCACAGCTTTTAAATAAGAAAGCTCAGTATTTAAAGAACTGGATGAAGAACAGATATTCAAAGCACGAAACACAAAAGCCTTAAATGAGGCCAACTTTTGGTTTCGAGGATGAGAAGAGTAGTTGTGAGGAGGTAGTGTAACAGCAAAGGGCTTACGATACACTGAAGTCATAAAATCGTTATTACTTTTAGTAATCAAAACGTCCAAGAATGAAAGAGAACTTTCCATTTCCATTTCAATAGTGAATTGGATGCAAGGATCGATAGAATTAAGAGTGGAAAGTAAAAGCTCATTATTAACTTGGTTTTGGTCAAGCAAAACAAAGCAATCGTCAACATAACGAACATAGAACGGAAACTTTATGGTTTCAAAAAGTTTTACCTCAAAGTAGTGCATATAAATGTCACTTAGAATAGGGCTCAAAGGGTTACCCATCGCTAAACCTTCGGACATGCGATAGTAAACACCATCAAATACAAAAGTATTCTGCTCAAGACAAGCACGAGTAAGAGAAACAAGTTCATCAACCTCAAAACTAGAAAAATGATGTTCCTGGAGTCTCAATTTGAGACAATCCAGTGCTCCAATAACAGGTACATTAGTGAAAAGTGATTTCACGTCAAAAGAAGCCATCGTTACGCCGTGAGGCTTAAAGCAACGTAACTTCTGAACAAAGTCAATGGAATTTTTAACAGTGAAAGAATTGCTGGTCAAAAGAGGAGAAAAAATGGAAACTAAATGCTTAGCTAGTTTGTAAGAAGCCGTGCCAATGTTTGAAACAATTGGCCTAAGAGGAACGTTTGGTTTATGGACCTTTGGTAAAGCATAAAATCGGGCACAGTGTGCAACAGAAGGAATCAAACACCTTTTTGACGAATCACTCATGATAGGAGAAGCCTTCACAATGTTTCTAATTAAGTTGACCTCTTTAGTACTAGGGTCTTTATGAAGTGTCACATATGGACCAACTTCAATTAAATCCTTACATTTATCCAAATATGAGCTTTTGTCCAGAATAACAACTTGACCTCCTTTGTCAGCCTTAGTGACTACTATATCAGGATCGGAGCATAAACCTTTTACCGAAAACTTAGCATGCTTGCTGAAAGTATTTGAAGTCAATTTAGCATTAAAATCCACAGTATTGGCAATGAGATGCCTAATAGAATCCTTTTGAGAAGCAGTAAGAGCACTAAATCTAAAGGCTTTCTCAATTGGAGCAACCAATTTGGGAAATGAAGGTTTTGAAGAAGAAGCAAAATTGTTATTCAGTTTGAGAGCATTGAGCTGATCCGAATTCAAGAGCTTAGAAGAAAGATTGAGGACCGCATTCTGATTCACCTTTGGTAAAACATCAGACGAATGATCCACATTATTAGCACAAAGATATTTCCACTTTTTCTGAAGAGTAGTCCTATGTTTAAAAGTAGACTGAAGAACCCTATTCCAACTTTTCCTATCAACCGAATCAAAATCCAAGTCAGAATTCGAAAGTTTTAGATGCAAAGAAAACAACTCTTTTTCAATATTAGAAATTTTCTTCCGAGTTTCCTGAATAATAGCTCTTAACAGAGCCAACTTAGAACGAAAAAGCACTTTGCTAATTTTAGGAGAGGAAGAAAGGTTACAACTCAACGAAATAAACTTTGGAATTATTCCCCTACGTTTACAACCACAGAGAAAGGACAAATGATCCAAAAACCTGTACTTTTTCAGTCTAAGACTACAAAACCTGTTGATTTCCGACATAATGAGTTCAGAAAAATTCAAAAAATTCAAAAAAGTGACCAAGGGCCCGTTTAAGCCAAAGTTAAATGAAAAATGATCAAATAGGCTTTGTGCTGAACTATATTTGAAGTTAAAAATCAACGTAAATAAAGCACAAATAGGGTAGAAAGTACAGCAAATAGCTATTTCAAGGCTACAATGGAGCCCCTTCATCAGTGCAAGAAGCTCAGCAAACAACATGAAAGCTGTAAGAGAACTGAGCGCGAAGCACGTGTGCCCGGTATTTATAACAATGGCGAGTGCGCTTGAACTCACAACAAGCGGAAAACACCGACAATCAGCGATCAGTCTCGTACAGCTTTCATGTTGTTTGCTGAGCTTCTTGCACTGATGAAGGGGCTCCATTGTAGCCTTGAAATAGCTATTTGCTGTACTTTCTACCTATTTGTGCTTTATTTACGTTGATTTTTAACTTCAAATATAGTTCAGCACAAAGCCTATTTGATCATTTTTCATTTAACTTTGGCTTAAACGGGCCCTTGGTCACTTTTTTGAATTTTTTGAATTTTTCTGAACTCATTATGTCGGAAATCAACAGGTTTTGTAGTCTTAGACTGAAAAAGTACAGGTTTTTGGATCATTTGTCCTTTCTCTGTGGTTGTAAACGTAGGGGAATAATTCCAAAGTTTATTTCGTTGAGTTGTAACCTTTCTTCCTCTCCTAAAATTAGCAAAGTGCTTTTTCGTTCTAAGTTGGCTCTGTTAAGAGCTATTATTCAGGAAACTCGGAAGAAAATTTCTAATATTGAAAAAGAGTTGTTTTCTTTGCATCTAAAACTTTCGAATTCTGACTTGGATTTTGATTCGGTTGATAGGAAAAGTTGGAATAGGGTTCTTCAGTCTACTTTTAAACATAGGACTACTCTTCAGAAAAAGTGGAAATATCTTTGTGCTAATAATGTGGATCATTCGTCTGATGTTTTACCAAAGGTGAATCAGAATGCGGTCCTCAATCTTTCTTCTAAGCTCTTGAATTCGGATCAGCTCAATGCTCTCAAACTGAATAACAATTTTGCTTCTTCTTCAAAACCTTCATTTCCCAAATTGGTTGCTCCAATTGAGAAAGCCTTTAGATTTAGTGCTCTTACTGCTTCTCAAAAGGATTCTATTAGGCATCTCATTGCCAATACTGTGGATTTTAATGCTAAATTGACTTCAAATACTTTCAGCAAGCATGCTAAGTTTTCGGTAAAAGGTTTATGCTCCGATCCTGATATAGTAGTCACTAAGGCTGACAAAGGAGGTCAAGTTGTTATTCTGGACAAAAGCTCATATTTGGATAAATGTAAGGATTTAATTGAAGTTGGTCCATATGTGACACTTCATAAAGACCCTAGTACTAAAGAGGTCAACTTAATTAGAAACATTGTGAAGGCTTCTCCTATCATGAGTGATTCGTCAAAAAGGTGTTTGATTCCTTCTGTTGCACACTGTGCCCGATTTTATGCTTTACCAAAGGTCCATAAACCAAACGTTCCTCTTAGGCCAATTGTTTCAAACATTGGCACGGCTTCTTACAAACTAGCTAAGCATTTAGTTTCCATTTTTTCTCCTCTTTTGACCAGCAATTCTTTCACTGTTAAAAATTCCATTGACTTTGTTCAGAAGTTACGTTGCTTTAAGCCTCACGGCGTAACGATGGCTTCTTTTGACGTGAAATCACTTTTCACTAATGTACCTGTTATTGGAGCACTGGATTGTCTCAAATTGAGACTCCAGGAACATCATTTTTCTAGTTTTGAGGTTGATGAACTTGTTTCTCTTACTCGTGCTTGTCTTGAGCAGAATACTTTTGTATTTGATGGTGTTTACTATCGCATGTCCGAAGGTTTAGCGATGGGTAACCCTTTGAGCCCTATTCTAAGTGACATTTATATGCACTACTTTGAGGTAAAACTTTTTGAAACCATAAAGTTTCCGTTCTATGTTCGTTATGTTGACGATTGCTTTGTTTTGCTTGACCAAAACCAAGTTAATAATGAGCTTTTACTTTCCACTCTTAATTCTATCGATCCTTGCATCCAATTCACTATTGAAATGGAAATGGAAAGTTCTCTTTCATTCTTGGACGTTTTGATTACTAAAAGTAATAACGATTTTATGACTTCAGTGTATCGTAAGCCCTTTGCTGTTACACTACCTCCTCACAACTACTCTTCTCATCCTCGAAACCAAAAGTTGGCCTCATTTAAGGCTTTTGTGTTTCGTGCTTTGAATATCTGTTCTTCATCCAGTTCTTTAAATACTGAGCTTTCTTATTTAAAAGCTGTGGCTTTTGATCGGGGTTACTCGCCCAAGATTATTGATTCTATATATAATAGGCTAATAAAGCCCTCTCATTCCAGCAAGGTTTCCGAGTCTAAGGTTGGTTACACCATTGTTTTGCCTTTTTATCCAAAAACAAGTCATCAAGTTGCAAAGATTTTGAAAAAGTTTGGTTTCGATATTTCTTTCTCTCCTGTGAACAAAATCAAGTTTACAAACTTAAAGCATCCCATTGATTGCCAAAGCAACTGGGGCATTTATAGCATCTCTTGCAAATGCGGACTTAGCTATGTAGGCCAGACTAAGCGGCCTCTTAAGCACCGTCTGAAAGAGCATCAAAATTATGTTAAACATAAAGAACTAGCACGCTCTTCCATTGCTCAGCATTGTTGGACTTCTGGTCACTGCTTTGATTTTTCTTCGGCTAGAATTATTTGTAAATGTTCGTCAGTTTATGACCTCGATTTTTGGGAAGCTTACCATATTTGGAAAAATTCCCATTCTCTGGTGAATGATTTTTCCAGTGTTCCATTTTTCCCTGACATCTGGAAGCAATTTTTATAATTTCGTCTTCTAGTGTTTTCTCCCGCGCTTTTTTTCCCCTACTTTCCTTTGCCGCCTTCCCCCCTTTTCTTCGCTCTCCTGGCGTTTCGCTGATCGCTGATTGGTCGGTGTTTTCCCGCTTTGTTGTGAGTTCAAGCGCACTCGCCCATTTGTTATAAATACCGGGGCACACGTGCTTCGCGCTCAGTTCTCTTACAGCTTTCATGTTGTTTGCTGAGCTTCTTGCACTGATGAAGGGGCTCCATTGTAGCCTTGAAATAGCTATTTGCTGTACTTTCTACCCTATTTGTGCTTTATTTACGTTGATTTTTAACTTCAAAAAAAAAACTTTATTCAATTCGGACGGTTCACTTAAAAGTTATTAGGTGGGGAAAGGTTGCTTGAACGGTTCAATGTTGAACGAAAAAATGTTCAAATCGAAAATGTAGATACGGGAATGAAGTATCCTTGAAAAGACCTTTCGAACAAAAAAAGTTTGTTCAAATCGGACTGTTCATTCAAAAGTTAGTATCGCGGGACCGGTTGTTTGAACGGCTCAAAATTGAACCAAAAATTGTTCAAATCGAAAAATCAAATATGGGAATGAGCTGTACTCGCCGAGATCTTTCCAACAAAAAAAAGTTTGTCCAAATCGGAATGTTCATTCAAAAGTTATTAGGGGGGGACAGACAGACCGACAGACCGACCGACCGACACACAAATTCCCCATCTCAATACCCTACTTTCAAATTTTTAATTTTTCGATATTTATTTCATTTTTTTGTTTCTTTTTTACTTTTTTTTACTTGGCGATATTTTTTGAACTTGGCGATATTTTTTGGACTTGGCGATATTTTTTGGACTTGGCGACATTTTTTAGATGCATTAAGCCAATTTTAATGCTTTTTTCGTCTCTTTTATTTTTAACGGGAAAGTAGGCTAAAAATGAACTCTGTAAAATGGTAAGTAATGGATACAGATAGGCAAATAAAACATGTTATATCAAAAAGTAGACGTCATTAGACCAATTTCATACACACAGTAACAACAAAACCAAAAAACAAAACAGCTACAACAACTGCAACAATAAAACTTTGAACTTTAATTACTTGCAATTTCTGTTTTATCACACAACCCCTTCATCTCCCAAGCCCCTCAATTCTAGAATGTCTTTGTTTCACGGCCATTCTAAGTAATAGTTTGAAGGAGGAATAATGATACTCTCCCTAGCTTATCAAAAGGTTGTACAGATGTAAGAAATTTGTGCTTTTCATTCACTGTCAGGAGGCAATTCATACCATCGTATGTTCTACTTCCAACAGCCATTTAACAGCAAAAATATCATCAATGTTTTCCTAACTGCTGTTAAAGAGATCATTTTGCAATAAATTGTCAGCCATTGTGCCTTATGGGAGGTAATGAAGCTGCAACCCTTTTTAAAAAAGAGGCCTTTTACTCATTGTAAAATGAAAAAGTAAAACATTAAATTTATGTTTAGCAGTGCAATTTATATAAATAAAACTGATACTTCTTCTTCATATATGTACCGTAATTTCAACGTTATGCCATGAAACTTTATTTCTTTGTTCTGTACATACTTTCTAGTTGAAAAATGACACAGACTAACAAAATAACTTGCCTTCTTTATAAACACTTGGTATTAAAATAATAATATAATAGCAATAATAACATTTCTGGAAAAAATGAACAATAGAAAAACTAATTACCTCTTCTTCCATTTCTTCTTCTTCATACTCATCGGCTTCTTGTGCAAAATCATTATAATCAAAATCCACACCAAAAATTTCTTGGGCTTCTTGTAGAGCTCTATAAAAAAATAATCATTTAAGATTAGAGCTGCCAAAATAACTGTTTAAAAATAACATTGTATACACACAGTAAAGTAACAATCAACTACTAAAAAGAAAATACAAAATCTAATATAAACATTTTCTTTTTCAAAAGATAATCAAAATTTAAAATGCTGTTCAAAAGTAATTATAATTGGATAATATTAACACATATTAACAATGGATAAAATTTGAAAGTAAAACAGGAAAAAAGTTTCATTTTGCCTCAATACATTTAAAAAGGTTTTTACAATCGATCTTAATTACTCAACAGTAAAATATTTTCAGCAGGCAGCAGTAAGCACAGATTACAAATCCTAAAAATAGCCTGCATGGAAAACCAATGCTGACTTATCATGAAACTTAAATCATTGCTAAGAAATGCTTAAAAATAACATTCAAACTTATAAAATACAACTAAAAAGTAGGATAACAGTTTTAAAAGTGAAATAGAAAGTTTGTTTGCATCAATGGCCTTTTTTTTTTTTTTTTTTTTTTTTTTTTGGAGCATGATCAAGAGATAAATCTTTTTCATGCCTTTTTCCACATTCAATTCGATATTTTCATGAATTATATTCTCCTTAATCTACAAATAAATATTAAATCGTTTATATATATAGGTGTTATTTTTTAAATATTTTTCAGCCAAGTGTTTTTTCAGCACAAGAAGGACAGAAAAACATTGAAAATATATAATTCAAAGCAGATAGGGCAAAAATGCAAATATACTTGTTAATTTTTAAAACTTTTATTTATTCAACTCATTTTTTTTCTACAGTAAAAAAAAAAAAGCAAATGACTGAATCCAGTTACTACAAATGGGCTCTTTTTATCTGAAAATCCCTTATCTGTGGTCAGTTTTATTTAAAATAAAACAAATAAATTCAAAATTAATTTCAGTTAAATTCCTTCACTTCCCAAGGACAATATTGCAAGGTACACATATCTTGAAAAGTTATTAATCTAAAGCAGGCTTTTATTAATTTTAACTTTGAAAATATTTACTCTAATACCAAAGTTACAGGAATAGTTAAATACATCATTACTACAATAAACAAATTAGAGAAAAGCTGCTCTCGAATTTGATGCTAGGTACTGAAACACTTCTTTAGGATTTCTCTGATGGGGGTTCAAAGCAGTACTCTCAACAATTCTTTTGCCTATTGCTGCCTAAAGTCAAGTTCATGTTTTTCAGATGTCAATTTTGAAAGATTTCTAAATAAGAACCATCTGATTTTAAATATTGGTGACATTAGAGCATCTCCTAGTCCACCAAAGATAGTTTACAGTTGCATTTTTTAGGCTCCAAAGCCAAAAAATTTCCAGAGATTAAGCCTAAACATTTTTCATTTAATTAATGTCATCAAAGATGATTTAAAGTATCAAGTTCAGAAATTTTTCCAAGAGAGCAAGAATACAAATCCTTCCTTCTTGATAGTGGTGTTAATTTAAGTTCACATAAGTTTCCTATCCTCTACAATGACTAAACATAGCCGAAAATATACGACTTTTAAAATATACTTGAATTTTGAAAAAATTTTGAAAAGAATTATTTCAGTAATAACACTAAAAACACAATTCAACATCTATTATTTTAGATCTACCAGGAAAAGTCATTTAATTAAGTCAATACCTATGGGATGTTTAAAGGTGTTGTTATACATCAGTTTGATTTTAAGTAAAAAGGTTCTTGAATAAGTTATACTAAAAATATAAAATAAAAAGTTACTGATTGATTATTAGGCAAATATGTTATTTACGGTTTTTAAAGCTGATTTAATTCATTCAACTTTTCTAATTCTCATAGTCCACATTATATTAATAACACCTGCTACGTTAGGAGCAATACACACAAATCTTCTGCGCTTTTCCTCATTTTACAAGCTACTTGCATAAATAATATGCTTATGTTAAACTAACTTTAACTAAACTAAACTTTATTAGTCTCTCATTTAAATTAATTTAGATATGAGTGCAATCATTTTTGATATTTTCTTATCCTTACTATCTACTATATTTTACTGCGGAAATGCAACCAATATATTTTTCAGAAAACTTAAAGTTTGTTTGAGAGAATGAAGCTAAAAAAAAAAAAAAACTCACGCATCAGTATATTTAATGTGTCTTTTCTTCTTCCCTTTTGTAATTGGCTGTCCATCATCGTCCACAATAAAATCAGATTCATCTGAAAAATGTCTTTCATTAATAATAAATTCGGAAAAGGGTTTGAAATTTTTGTATCAATGTCAAGAAAAAAATTTAAACTGTATTCTAAAGAGTAAATTCTATCATTCAAACACAAATATTAATAGCTTAATAAATAAATACATAAAATAAAATAGAAAAAAAGAATTCCATTGTTTGTACTAATTTAAAATTATATGAAATGTGCTTTAGCAAAAATGAAAAGGGAGAAGATTGCTTAAACTAGTAAAAATAAATTATACATAAAACAATCATCCACTAAATATTTTTGAAATTAAAGTTTCATTTTTGAATTTTTACTTAATTTTTATGGGCTACTTCGAAGTTGACAACTAAACCAAAAGAAAACATTGAGCATTAATATCAGACTTCAATTAATGCTCTAACAGATCAAAGTTCTATACGAAAAATTATATATTCATGTAATGAATTTTAAATACTTTAAAAATATCATACCAGAAAATATCATTACTGCAGTATATACATTCATTTTTTTCATGCGAATCAGTTCCTTACAATTTTTTTTTAAATTTGCTTGTTGCATTGAGAATACTACTTTGTGCTCCATTTCTGTAGCTGATGCTGAGCATCATTCTTTTAATTAAATGCTATTGAAAATTATTTTAATTCAAATATGATACCGGAAAATTAACTCATCTAACAACTTTTAATCAGAAGCAACATGTCTGACATTATGGATGTGGAATTTAGTATAGTCAACTTTTATAGACAAAAAGCTAGCAAAAATAGATCATTGTAAATTCTTGCTAACCATTGCCTTTGATCCATATTGAACTGTTCAAAATCAGAAAGAATGAACTGTTGTTATATTGTTGGAATCTTGTAAATATGACTGAAGTTCAATTGGTTGTACTAATAGTTATTAAATAACAATTTTGGTGTTTTAGTAGCAATTGAAATGCTAATTTGGTATTTAGTTACTCATTTCAATTCTTAAAAGACACAGTAATTCTAAATTTGTTTTGACTCGCTTATGGTGAAGAATAACATTTTCCACTCTAGATCATTACCAACAGTTATGTGATGTATCAACTAAAACAGCACAAATAAAACAATAAATGTTCAGATAATTATTTTGTTATTCATCCAAACTAGTATAAATTGAAGATAAAAGTATAATAAAACAAAGTTAAAAACAAATTACCTGATTCTCCTTCAGATTCTTCCAAAGTTCCAAGTCCGTCTTCAACGGCTGGACGAGGAGTTTCTTCCATTTCCTTAAAATAAACCAGAGTCATAAAGCATTAAAAATACTACAGAAAGGATACCATATATGCCTTATAACTTTTTTAAAACATAATTCCACATCTTTGCAAATTAATAGGAAAATAAAATAAAAACAAGAAGTTCTGTCAAGAACTAAACGAGCCTACTTTCCCGTACATCGACATTGGCATTCTAGCATCTGATCATTATTCTCCTGATTATCTGAGACTGAAAATTATGTCAAACATACCTTTTTAGCACTTAAAGCTGATTTCTAAAAGCAAAATATACCCCTCTCATCAGATGAAATAGACACGTAAAAAGTAAATAAACGAATTAATAAAGTTTTGTCGCACCTTTTAAAGAATGTAACTGTTACAGTTCTTCCATAGAAAAAATCCTCAATCTTTTTCAAAAAATAAATAAATAAATAAATAAATAAATAAATAAAATAAATAAATAAATAAAAGTACAACGAGCATCAAAACACATTTTATCAAAGAGAGAAAAAAAAAAGAAAAAAAAAACTCGTCAGTTAATAAAATGTCTCGAATTTCAGTTTTAACCCGTTGCCAGTTGTTAAATATAAATAAAGAATAAAATGCCCTCCTGAATGAAAAATTTTTGTTACAAAAAAAAAAAAAAATCGTTCGCCAAAATAAAAAAGAAAAAAAATAACAATAATAAATAAAATAAAACAAATAAATAAATAAAATAAAACAAATGAATAAATAAACAAAAAATTGTCTGCACAGTCAGTCATTTTTTTTATGAGTCTGCATTTCCGCCATGTTTGCGGAGTCGGGATCAGAGTCCTCACAGAAGATTATTCAGAAAAGTACTTTACAAACATTATTTATCAAAACCATTTTCTTACCAAGTTAGTTTGAAGGAAATTCGACTTTAAGTTCAGGATCAACATTCAACTTAAAATTCCCTGTAGGCGCTAATGTTAAATTTTTTTTCTGAACGGTTCAATATTGAAAATATGGGAAGCGAAATATGGGAATGAGCCTTTCAGAGATCTTTCAATTAAAAAAATGTTTATTCCATTCGGACGATTAACTCAAAAGTTATTAAGTGGGGAAAGGTTGCTTGAACGGTTCAATGTTGAACAAAAAAATGTTCAAATTGAAAATTTAAATACGGTAATAAAGTATCCTTGCGGAGATCCATCAAACAAAAAAAAGTTTATTTAAATCGGACTGTTCCCTCAAAAGTTATTAGGGGTGACAGCTTGCTTGCCCGGTTCAATGTTGAACGAAACATTGTTCAAATCGAAAATGTAGATACGGGAATGAAGTATCCTTGATAAGATGTTTCGAGCAAAAAAAAGTTTGTTTAAATCGGACTGTTCACTCAAAAGTTAGCATCGCGGGACAGGTTGTTTGAACGGTTCAAAGTTAAACCGAAAATTGTTCAAATCGAAAAATCAAATATGGGAATGAGCTGTACTCGCCAAGATCTTTCCAACAACAAAACAGTTTGTCCAAATCGCAATGTTCATTCAAAAGTTATTAGGGGGGGGGGGGGACAGCTTGCTTGAGTGGTTCAATGTTGAACGAAAAATTGTTCAAATCAGAAATGTAAATACGGGAATGAAGTATCCTTGATAAGATCTTTCGAGCAAAAAAAAGTTTGTTCAAATCGGACTGTTCGCTCAAAAGTTAGCATCGCGGGACAGGTTGTTTGAACGGTTCAAAGTTGAATTGAAACTTGTTCAAATCGAAAAATCAAATGTGGGAATGAGCTGTACTCGCCGAGATCTTTCCAACAAAAAAAAAAGTTTGTCCAAATCGGAATCTTCATTTAAAAGTTATTAAAGGGGGACAGACAGACCGACCGACACACAAATTCCCATCTCAATACCCTACTTTCAAATTTTTAATTTTTCGATATTCATTTTACCTTTTCATTTCTTTTTGGCTTTTTTTTCGAACTCGACGATATTTTTTGGACTTGGCGATATTTTTTCAATGCATTAAGCCACTTTTAATACTTTTTTTGTCTTTCTTTTATGTTTAACGGGAAAGTAGGCTAAAAAAAGGGAAACGAAAAGAAAACAGTGAAATAAAGAAAATAGTTTTTTACAGCTCTTAAAGTTACTTTTGAAAAGAGAAAGGGAAAAAAATATTACAACAGATAAATAACAGCTTATGGAGCATAAAGCTGATAAATTTCTTCAAGGAAGTTAACTAAATAAAAGAAAAACTAACTAATTTTAAGTTTTATAAACACTACTTACATTTTCATCACCTTCAAACAATTCATTTGCAATTGCTTCCCTCTCATCAACACCTTTTCCACTATCGTCAGCTTCATCGTCACTTTCTTCATCTTCAATTCGTTTAAGACGCTTGAACTTTTTCTTCTAAACAATTGAAAATCAACTTTCAATACATCAGTTGGAAATGACAACAGTTTTCACTTTATTTTACGGACAGAAAAAAGAGATTTTTTTCAAAAAAAAAAAAAAAAAAACTTTAACATGCTCAAAAAAATAATCTAAAATTGCTTTGCTTTTCAGTCAACAAGTTAAACGTTTGAACATATCAGTAATTTGAACAAACATAAAAAAAAAATTAAACTTACTCGCTGAACTTTGACGCCTAAATTTTCTTCAATCAAATCGTAGTCATCATCTTCAAATTCATCATCAAGTTCTTCTACATCAAGAAAGAGGAATAAAAAATGAAATTTCTCAAACTCAAGCACGTCAGGTAACTTTTGTTCAACATTGGTATGTTTGGCTATAAATTGAATGTTTTACAACCTTGGGGTTGTTGATAAGATATCTCATATATTCAACATGTAACTCTGGGCCTGAGTAAATGCAAAGGTGGAAGGAATACCAAGGTGGAGGGTTTAGAATAGTCTAAAATCTATTAAATTCATTACTTTTACGATGTAAGTTAAGGTGAGATCTAGAGCAAATTATTTTGATTGGCACACAACTTGATGAGGATGAATGTGAAAATGTATAAATACAAAAATTTCTCAATGTAAGTATTTTAAATCAAGTACTAATGGGTAAACCTTTTGTTTTCTGCTTTTGAAACCCTGAAATGCAAACAGTTCTTTACTACAGTTCTTTCATACAGTAAAATATTAAGTTTGTTGTAATCCAAAATATGAAGGGAGAAGATCAGTCAGCTTTTAAAGTAACATATTTCCATTTCCCCCAAAAAAAATTCATATTAACATTATTTTTTCATGGTAAAGTTTTATCAACCTTCTATTTCCTGCAAAAAAAGTTGCACAAACTAAATTTTTGCTGCAAAAGGTAAAATATTCATTAGTCATATCAAGTTAATAAGTTTAAAAAATATGTTGTTCAAATTATTTGAGAAAAAAATCCCAATACATAAAGAAGACAACAATACATAGAAAATTTTAAGCAGAACAATGAGTTTTAGTCCATATACAATTTCAGGGAAAGAGAGGGACTTAAAACAAAGGGGAACATAAAATACCCTAAAATTTTAGTTCATTATGGTTGGTACTGAATACAGTTTTAGAAAAAATGACGCATTTTAAATAGCTAAAGGGTTGTACACAATTGTATAAGTAATGCGCTGCAATGTTATATACCCATTTTCCTACCCATACATACGAAGGAAACACAGAAAAAACACTACAAAAATAATATTCATACATTATTTGTGAATTAATGAACTTAACAGTAAATTCCATTGTAAATACTGCAAAATTTCAAAATTATAATATGTGGAATAATATGCAGAAAGTTATCACCCATGAGCCGGGGCAGACAGAACTAAAAGCAAATAGACCTATCGCTCGATGATCAAGCTGTGGGTATATTTGCTTTTATAAAATATGCTTTTTTTTTTTTAGAGTGAAGGTGAGTGAATGTGCAGGATTTTCATTTTTGAAAATAATTCATGTGCAGATTTCTAAATATTAAATTAAAAAAATACAGAACGTGGAACATTTCAAAATGTTCACTAACCATGACGTTTTTTCTTTTTCCGAACTATCTCATCATCAGAATCTTTTTCTTCTTCCTCTTCTTCATCATTGATTAAATCTTTCATTTCTTCTCGTAGTTTTTCATCATCTAATTGAAATTAAAAATGCAACTAAAATTTTAGTACATTTAGAAATTCAATTAAAAGGGTTGTATTTGAATATAATAGTTATACAGAAATATACTGTTAACAAATATGAAAATTACCATTCATGTCTTGAATTTCCAAAGGGAGGAAAGCATTAGATAAGGAAAACATGTATAAGAAATTTCATATTGATATTTTTTTTACTGCAAAATTCTAAGCAACTAGACATATCTAAGCACTCAACTTGGATAAAAATGTTGGATTTATTTGAAAGCAATTTGCTTTCTGTAATACAAAATTCTAAAGTTTTTTTTTTTTTTTAATCTATCAACAGATTTACACAGAAAATTATTTTGAAGAAATTTAGAAAAAAATATCGAAGAAGATAAAAATAACTTTTGTTGATTTTTTTATCAATAAATGTCCATTGTCAGTAAACATAAAATTTTCAACATTTCTATTTCATATTAACACGTTGACTGCCAGGCTACAAAAAATCGCATCATATGAGGTGGGCTAAAAATAGTGCACCTGTCGAGCCAGTTTTGATTTACTGATAGCTCCTCAGAAGCCAAATATCCATATAAATGTCATTTTAATATACATAAATTCAAATCTGTATAAAAACGGATAATCTATCGTCCACGCACTAACTCAAAGTTGATTCTTTCAGCTGAAATGACATGCTACGAACTATCTCGTAGTTCGGCAGTCAACGTGTTAACTAGTTTAGTTCTGATATTCTCAATTGTTCTTCATTTTCCTGAAAATATATTAGCTTTGTAATTTGCATAAAACTTTCAAGTAAACAAAGCTGTTCTACTAAGCAAATTAAAAATTTCTTTGGAAAAAGACCATGTGCCTGGAAGGCCCGTCATTTCGAGGTTCAGGGGGGAGGGTCAATTGCTCTCCCCCCCCCCCCCCCCGACTTTGAGAAATCAATGTATTTACATGAAAGTAGGCGTGTGTTTAGTCATTTTTTGGCAAATTTACATTGTGTATACACCCTTTGTCCCACCTCCCTGGAAAAATTCGAAATGACAGTCCTGGTGCCTGGGAACTTTAATATCTTATTATTATTAACAAAGCTAATTATTAATTTGGATTGAAGAAAGTCAAAAACTATATATATATAGCTCCCATTCTAGGTAACTTAAAAGTTTCAGGCTTCAAAGTATATAGGGCAGGACAAAAAAAGTCTTTTAAATGGTATAAAAAATCTGGAACAATTTGCTAATTTTTCATTTACAAATAAGGAAAAAAAAAGCTCTAATTAATTATTTTTTTTAAAAAATAAAACAAGAAAAAAATTAAGATAAAAACTTGACTGACTTAGTAGCTTTGAAATTCCAAACAAAAAACAAATTTCATCTGTGGCAAAAAAAAAAAAAAAAAAACTTTTGTATGAATGCAGTTGCAATGAAAAAGATTGGAAAATGTGTTTGTCTTTGAATAAGGACTTGGAAAGAACAGTGCTAACTACTGATTTGTGATCAGAGAGCTTTAAAACATTTAGCTAAAAAAATGTTATAGCTCTTATTCTGATTAACTACGAAGCTATGAATGAATTTCACACCTTGTGGAGATAAATCAATATTTTGTACTGATCTGCAATTTTAGATACAATTTTTTTAAATCTGTATCAGCAAATCTATAAAAAATTTACTAAAAACAGGGATAAAAAGAAAGACAAAATTTAATTGCTTGAAAAAAAGGCACTAATGTGCATTTCCATCATTAAAAAAAAAAAAAAAAAATCTACAAATTTGGCAGCATTAGGTTTTATACTTTGTTCTGTCGATCTCCCACAGATACATAAACCTTGTGGTTTTTATCAGTAGAAATAACAAGTTCAATTAGTTAGACTAAAAAATAAAAACATAATGAAATTCTGAAGTTGGGGTCCAGAGTTGGGGTTTTGAACAGGACAGGACGGTTTTATAGTCCAAAACTCTGAAAATATCTTAAACTGTACAAAAGTATGCAAAAGCTAGGGGACTGTGATAATCAATATGCATTTACTGAAATATTTGTGATGCACAATTACAAATATTAACTAGTTATAGTTAATAAATATTTGATATTTTTCTCTGAAAAATTTATTAAAATTGACAAAATGAATACTAATATTTTAAGTAGAAAAGTAAATTTGTCAATAATACTGTTACTTAACATTTACTTACTAAATTAAAATGAGTTAGAAGTGTTATGAAAAGGAATTTGCATTACTACCAAAGTAACTAATTTCAGTTATATTTATAATTCAAAAAAGGCTTTTAAATGTGTAACATATTTAGGAGGAAAAATAGCTTAACTTTTCTTTAAAGGTTCTTATATAATATTGTTTTACATTATGTTTAAATTAAAAACAAACTTTAAATCCTAGATTGAAAAATAATAATTTGTTGATGTACACTATATTTCGAAACTAGTGATTTCTTTTTATTTTAACTATGTTTATTTAGGGTCAGTGCATGAAATGGTTCTATAATTATTTCATCACTACATTTAAGAGAAGAACTACAACATTTTTTTTTTCAGTTGACAAACTCAGGCAGTGTTTTTAAGTCGATTTTAGCACTATATTTTGAGCACCCTCATACACATATCTTTGTAGAAAGTTTGGATACTATTGAAAGCAAAATTACTTAAACTCATGAGTACTAATTGAAATTTCTGGTGAAGAATTGCAATTTCTATGTGACTAGATTAGAATCAGGCGTATAAATTTAATGTATTTTTCAATACATATTGGAATGTTCATTCAATAAATAAGTTTTAACTTGCTTTTATTAAAATTAATAAAACATTTCTTTTGTAGATTTTTATCTATTTTTGATACTTCCTTACAAAATACAATTTCACTAAAATTTAGTTTTGGACACTTTCGGAGAGGACGATTTAAACCAGAGTTTTTACTGTAGTGTCCAAACCCTTGCCGACCTTGATTATAACAAGCTAAATTCAAAATTACTTACACTACTTCTGTGCAAAATAATGATTACTATTTGTTGACATTTTACTATTTTTTCTCCGCAAGGATTCAAGTTAAGAAAGCTATTTTAAATTAAAGTAATAGAAGTAAAAAAAAAATGCATTATGACTTTTCTCCAACTTTACAACCAACAAATCAAAGTAAAATGTTCAATATTTCAAAAAAATTTGCAATAGTATATAACAGACCAGAAAAGTTTTTTGAGCAATATGTAAAAAAATCATTGTAGTAAGATTATGCTGCACTTATAATAAGATAACGAATTAAACTGAATCAGTGCACAGAACAAAGAATATCTTTAATTAACTTATAAATTAGTTTTATGGTTCTAAGATTCAAAAAGAACCAACTGCAAGCAAACAGTTCTTCTTCAAATAACTTTATCATACAATATTTGTTCTTTAATAGAAATAATTATTGTCATTAATAAATAACTTTTAGGAAACAAATATTCATAATTATACACCTATATCGTGTAAGTAAAACTACTGATATCATAAAAAAAAATTTTTTTTTTTCAAATTATGATCTGTATTTTTTTAATAAAAAAATGTTTTAAATACCATCTTCTTCTTCCTCCTCATCCTCTTCATCGTCAGATATTTTTCTTTTTCGATTAATAATTTCATCTTCGGACTCTTCAGCTTCACTTTCAAGAAAATCAGCCATGACTTTTTAGCTATAAAAATTTACAAGCAAAATTTTTTGTTATTCCCTTAAAATTTTAACTGCAACAAACTGGAAGGGCTTTTTGACCTAAAAGTTATTTATAATAATTTAGATTGCTCATTTTTTACTTTACATGAACATGAAAATTGGAACTTACTATTACTTACAACTCAACATGTACATAAATTTCAAGCTAAAAACATATGCAACCACAATTTTGAATATCAAAATGGTCATCCTAGTTCTGTACTTCAGAGTCAGATTCACTTTGTCTCAAAATAGCAATTTTCACTTTATTACTGTATTGTATGTAGAATTTTATTCCGCACCAACACATGAGAACGTTATTCTATAAAAGAAATTTCTTCACTTAGTAACATAGCATTAACCTTTTGGATCCGGGCTGTTTTTTAGAAATTTTTCTTTTGACCCAGGTAGTACAGTTGAACGACAGTTGAACCACAGATTTCTTTTCTATTGAAAAGAGAAGGTATAAACTGTCGTACCAGACGTACCAGACCTTGAAAAAAATCCCCGGCTCCAAAGGGTTCGAGTGAAAATCTCAACCACATCCTCTAAAAAAAATAGAGTTACGGTACAGCATGTGTACCCCGGGCTCTTAAAGGTTAACAGAGAGCAAGTCCCATTATTTGCATGCATCAGATAAATATTTTTGGGTAAGTATCAGAAAAAGTTAATTTAAGTCATAGATGTATGAATTTTCAGAGCACATCCAAAAAGAAACGATTTTTTTTTTAATCAAGCACTTAACTTCTTCACATGTATGACAAAATTTTCAGATTTTACTTCAATCTCGGAACTTTTTTAATTGCTTCAAAATCACGTTGGCAACATGCCACACATTCCAATCACCAATTTCAAGAAAATCCTATGCATCATAAAAGATTGAAGCAGAAACAAATACTAATGGAAATAAACATGTTTTATGATCATTTATGAAGATTCACAATTGTGTTTTAGAAAAAATGAATTTAGATCAATAAAAAAATCATTTTAAGCTTGTCAAAAGATCACACATCTCATTACTGATAAGAAGTTTTTTATATCTAGCTTTTTTTATCTTTTACACAACGTTCAACAGCCTGCTTGTAAGAGCTGACAGGGAAATTCCTTGAAAGTTAATTCACACAATGTCAAGTCTTGTCCATGGATGCAAGTTTAGTGATGTGTTCAAGACGGAAAATATTTTGAGCCCCCGCCCCCCCTTCATGCGTACTAAAGGATATATGTTTTTTTATATTGTTAATTTTCACTTCGTCAATTTTTTAATATTTGTGCTCAATTTGAATTTTTTGAGCTTTTGATTTTTTTAACAATGTGAGCTGCTGTTTAGTGTAGCATTTCAAGCATTTTGTTTTGTGTGTAGCAAGGGGGAAGGGGGAGACTCTCCTTCGTGCGTTTTCTATGAAAGGCATTGAAAATGTAAAATTGAATGAATGCGAATATTATGGGGGAAGGGGGGTTCTCTTCGGAGTTTTTGTAAAAAAATAGGTCTAAATACGTGATTAATGCCAATTTTGGTAACGTAAAGGAAAGGAATGTGATTCACGGGCTCTCTTACAGTAATTTTTTGAAACTATAGATTCTAAAATCGCAATTCAGGCTATCGCAAAAAAATATTAGAAAGAGGAAGGTTGAGGGTTCTCGGAATTTTTTTGGAATTGAAATTTATTATTAATTTTTTTAACATTAAGGAAACAAATGTCTTAATAACTAAAAAGTGAAGAAAGTCATTAAATTTTCTTTCCGTTTCAAGCTCCGTCTCTGCAATCTCGTCAAGACGGAAATCCGTCTTGAGACAGAAGGTCTTGCATCAATGGTCTTGTCAGATGCATTGTAAGAGGTAGCTCTGTTACAGCAGTTTGACCAATCAACTAGATCAACATAAATCAGCTGCTTTGAAATTGAGCTAAGGAAGCGCCCAAAGAAACATACACCATTTGCAATCTTCATAATCTTATTTCTAGCCCCGAGAATGAGCCTAATTTTCAGCCCCTGAATGGACTTTTTTGGCTCAAATAAATTCCAAAATGGTTTTCGTATAAAATTTAATAAATTTTTCATTTTTCTTGATTTTAATATGCCATAAAGGGGCTATTAACTATTCACCAAAATCGATAAAACATTTTATGGACACTTACAAGCTCCTTGCATTACATTTCCATTGTATCCAGTAAATATTTGGAAATTATTTCTTAACTCTTTAAGCGCCATGTCTCAAATTTTAGGAACCCTTGAATACACTTTTTTCTCACTCCTAGTAATTAAATTGGATCTTTTTGAAATCAACTTGAGTTGAACAACTAAGTTTCTACTTCTTTGGCACTTTTTCTCAAAATTCTGTACTATAAATTCATCAAATGATGTATCCAAAAGCAGAATTTTACGTCATGGCTGCTCAAGGGTTAAAAAAATCTTAACAAAAAATTATTTTTCTCTCTTATTTTTCTGGGGTTTTTTATTTATTTTTTTTAGGTCAAATGGCAAGATATTTTTCAGTATTCAAGAAATTTTTTGTGCTCGATAACCAGTTCTTTACGCAACTTTGGACGCAATCTAAAAGTGGATTTCGAAAAAGTTTTTTTGGCCCACCCTAATGG
The DNA here is from genome assembly GCA_038373865.1 of Uloborus plumipes. Lineage (NCBI taxonomy): Eukaryota > Metazoa > Arthropoda > Arachnida > Araneae > Uloboridae > Uloborus > Uloborus plumipes. The sequence continues at coordinate 16,025 of JAXGGA010001768.1, read as the reverse complement.
GGTAAGGGTAAGGGTCTCTAAATCCGAACATTCAAAAAATTAATGAAAGGTAAAGTAAAAAAGCTTAAGTGTTTTCTGTATTAAGCTCAACAAAAATACTTCAAAAAAAAAAATCAAAGATAATTTCCAGCAGGGTAGAATCAAAAAATATTGTTTTATGTCGAATGATACAAATACATAAATTATATTTTTACTAAAAAGACATCTGCACTTTTCCTCAATATACTTTTCATTGAATGCTAATGAGAAAATAAAAAGTATTGTAAACCAAGAGCAGCTGCTAAACAGTTGATGTAAAGCAAAATGCTAATATTTGACAGATAGCATCAGGAAAACATAAAAGTAAGTTGTAAGTAGTTTTTAACAAGTAATAGTCGTTTGCTAAACAATTTTAAACATTTTAAATAGTACATAAATATTTCAGGAAAAAATCTGGTATGGACCCTACACTACTTCCTTTTATGTGTAAATTTCTTAGTAGATGCCTTAAGTGTTAAAATAGTGCTTGGAGTGAGCAAGATAACAATTCAAACATTTTCATCTCTAGTGTGCAACGAAACAATGTAAAAAAATGTTTTACAATGATTAATTTTCTAAATATCGCCGATTTTAACATCATTTAGTGGATTTTTCTCAAAATATTGCTAATAGCACCAAATTGAGCCCAAAGTTAAAAAATAATTTTTCTCGTCAAATTTGTCGCAAACTTGACGATAGGTCGCCAAGCTGGCATCAAACACTTGGCAACCAAAAGATTGGCGATGTATCGCCAAGTGGTCGCGCCAACTTATTTCACTTTAGTCTGCATCAATGTCAGATAATATAGAAGCACATGCGCACGCCGTGCATGGATACATTTGCAACTGTGCAAATACATTTGCTGTGGATCTGTATTTCACCCAATAATTGTTCATTTCTATCAATATTAAACATTGATTATCTTCCAAATCTGTAGATAAATCAATGAATAAGTTCACCTTTTGCTTTTATAAATACATAATTAAAGGCAAAAGGCATTGTCTTACTAAAAACTTTACCTACACACTATACAGTAGAGTCTCGATAACTCAAAGCCTTAATAACTAGAATTCTCTTTTACCTCAAAATTTTTCTTGAGTCAGAAACTCTTGAGAAGGCAGTGGCAACTTCCTATTACTTGAACTACCAATAACTTGAAGATTTTAGCCAGTCCCTTAGGACTTCAAGCTATCGATCTTGATATTGTTTTTTAAATGCAGATAGTTTTAATTTGTGTGCGCAGATACTTTACATTTTTATCTTACTATGGTCGGCATTAAAATTAACACTGATTTACCCCTAAAAAAGGAGCAAAACATCTCCTTGGGAACATTCGAATGCAACGACAAGGGAAGGTGCACAACTAGACCCTCCTCAGAGCCTACATACCAAACTAGAAGCTTCTACGACACATAGATTTTAAGTTATGCAACAAGCATACATACGCACATTCATACGCACGTAAATACAGACGTCACAAGAAAACTCGACGTAATTAACTTGGGGCTGGTGGAAAATGATTTTTCGGCTGGTTATATGTTGGCAGGTACATATGCACATGCTAAAAAGTCGAAAAAACGACTCAACATTCATTCGGGGGTGAGCAAAATCAAAATTTAGACCCAAATTTGAGTGAATTTTTTTCCGCAATCACAATACTTCCTTTAACGTAAAAGGAAGTAAAAAGGTCTGTATTTCCATATTTTAAATATCAGGATTCTTAATCTACTTATATTAAAAACTGAGTATCTTTCTATGTCACGCTTCTTTCTCCTGAATGCCAATGAACTGAGAGTCGAACCAGGTACCTACCGATTGGTAATTTTTCAGGTTTCATTAGTTTTAATTTATATAATTATACCATTTAAATTAACGAAGAAATCAATTAATAAGTAGTCAAATTTAAAGTGATTCGTCCTAAATGATTAAATATGAAATCCATTGTTAAAAAACGTGGTTGCTATGAAACTGTAATAATAATGATAATGAAAATTTTGAAAGAAGGCCCTACTAAATCAAACATGAAACTCATTAACGGGCCATGTGCGTAGTACTTTTATCACTAGCTACTGGTAATATTTTCAAATATAAATAAGTTGAAAAGCCATCTACTTATATTAAAAACTGAGTATCTATGTTTGCTTCTTTCCCTTGAGCGAGCTGAACTGTCTGAAACTTTCCTCACCATTTTGATGGCGCGAAGCATCTCAATAATTCGAATGATTTTTTGATGCAGGAAAAGAGTAAAGGCGTGAATCGCCTTTACTTTTTAGCGAGCCGCCTTGCCGGCGAGTAGTCTGTTGAAACTTTCTTTACTATTTTAAAGCGTGAAGCGCCAGTGTAACGCCGAACCACGCAGTTAGCTGCTTAGGACATAAGCGGACCCCATACGACGTAGTATGTCTCGAAATCCTATGAACATTAAATAAAATCAAATAATATAGCACCAAAATTAGGTAAAAGTTGGGGGACCATTATGCATCAACATGCCGGGGGAAGCTTATCTAGCTGCCCGGGCAGCTAGTTATTTCATAAAAACTGCCAAGAAAAAAAAGATATATTGACATGAAAAATTAAATCAAAATATAAAATTAAATGACGAGAGAAAATCAATCGCTAGTCAAATAAGCAATGAAAATTCATTGCCCATTCAGCATATTCTGTGAGTTGTGATTACTCCGTTTTTTATAACACACAACATTTTCAGAAACAATTTCAGTTGAACAGATTTTGATCTCTCATTAACTAAATTAGCTAAAGATAACTTCTTTTAATACTATAGCATATATTTCATTAAGAATTTCAGACAAAAGAGCAAGACAGTTTATTTTTAGAAACATTTGTAAGAGAAAAAGAAGGTGTTGCATCTAGTAAAAGAATACAATAGACATTGAAAATAATGAATCAGTTACTGTTTTCTCAATTCTTCGTCTCGCCTTTTAAAATTAGTGACATTAGAAATATTAAATCACGCTAGAAATAAGCCACAAATGGAATTTCCCGCAATCATTTCGTTACTTGCAAAGTACTTTTCTCGAAAAAAGTTTAACAAGCAATGAAGCAATAAAAAACGGAGAATCATTTTCAGATAAGTTGTACCTTGTGATTGCTTGTATATAGGTAAACAAGGATAATTAAAGGTACTATCATGAAGTAACAATTTAGATTAAAATTGATAGGTCATCAACAAAACTATAATTTCTAAAGATAATTGAAAGGTTAAAAATCTACAGTACTTGTGACACAAAAGATCAAGCTAAAACGTACAGAAATGAAAAACTGGATCACTGGAAATGTTACGAGCAGTGTCTTATTTAAAATATTTTTTAAAGAAACTGTAGGGGTATCATCAAGGATTCATTTCTAAAGCAATGTGGAAATAACGGTACAGTCCTTCCAAATTTACTTTTGTTTCATTTAGATCTTTTTCAGTATTTTACAGACATCATAATTTTGCTGCAGTTTAACAACAGCACACGAGAGAAAAATTACTACGGAACGATGCCATTCATTAGCCAAAACAGTAATGTTGACATTTCTGAGCTATTGAGAAAGCTGGAGCAAGTAAAGAATCGAGAGGAAGGGCTCCTTCGAGCCGCCTGATCCCCCAGCATCCTTACAGATTACCTTAAATTTAGAGCAAAGAACTTCAATTTTTAAAATTTTCCCTATAGAGTTGACAAGTTGATCTTACAATTATGTATTTAGCACTCAATTTTGAAAATATTTCTTTGAAAAGCTTCAAACACAATTCTGTCCCCTAACTTCATCAAAAGTAACTTATACTTGTGTTTTAGGAAGTCATTTTGAAAAATTGAAGAGCGTCTTTGGATCTCCCCCCCCCCCCTCCTATTATATATTTTTAAAATTTGATTTTTACAATTTCAATTTCGAAAAATTTCCAAGGACGCAAGAAGTTTTTTTATATAAGAGTCCCTGAATATCTTCTCCACCTAACATCACCAGGGTTTGCTTTTAAAATGCATTTTAAGAGCTATATTTCAAAAACTTTCGAGGAAGAACGCAGAATTTCCCTCTTTTTCATAAATATAGTTCTTTCTCTTTCTCTGCTTATGAAACGCAAAGCTCGTGAAGAGCCTAAAATTCAATTTTTGGCCTTTAATTTTTGTAACTTTCCAAGAGGGAGAGAATCTAATCCACAATCACCTTCCTAACTTTCTCAAAGATAATTTACATTCATCTTTCTATGAAAAGTCATAGAAAAATCATTTTTCTATAAGAGCAGCTTCCTTGCTCCTTCTCCCCTAATGTAACCAAAATTATCTTTGAAAAGTTTTTAAATTGCATTTCAAAGTTTTCCCAAGCGAAGCCCCTTCTTTTGTCTATCATCTCCAATAGAGAATGTATTATTTCTAGCGCCCTCTGTGAGAACCCTATAGCTTTAAAATCCATAACCAATGCCTAAAAGTCTTTTTTTTTTTTTTTTAATTTTGAAATATCCCCAAAGAAATGGACCCAGCCCGATCACCTATCATCTCAATGTGGGGAATACAGTCCCAATCCCTCTCTCCAGAGAACACAGACTGGACTGAAAGGATGGACATGAGATGCCCAATAATACTCAGATTCTATATGCTTCATTGTTGGCAAGAGGCTATCAGGTAGAAACATTCTCCAGACAAAAACTCGTCCGACCTAGGGTGAATGAAGATTCGTCTGACCATATTACTTGTTATCACTACTGTGGGGACCAACCTTCTGATTTCTGCATCAATGGCGTCACTTGACAGCATTATTGCTGTCACCATAGTTTTTTTGCATTGTCACTCTCCTATACACCTTTCAGCAGCTGTTGTACTTTGAAAACGTTGTCTTATCCTCAGGGACGTCATTTCAAGTTTTTCCAGGGGGGGGGGGGGCAAAGGGTCCAAACACAATGCAATTTCATCAAAAAATATAAAAAACCACTCCCACTTTTGTGTAAATTCATTGATTTTTCAAAGTCAGGGGGGGGGGGCAATTGACCCCCCTGCCCCTCTAAATGACGGGCCTGCTTATCCTCTTTCGTGTATGCTGTCATAATAGCTGATATCATACACCTTGAAAACCATAAAACATTTGCTGTTTTTGTAACTGATGTCCTCTTTAACGCAATCCAAATATCATTCCTCTTTGGAACTTTGACATTTCTTACATTTCAACTTGTCACAGACAGTTCGACAGATGCATGTAATGCAGGCAACTGTTGAGAGGCTGATATCTTTTACTTCACTTTCACTAGGTGGCATACTTCTGTCGCATATGGCTCAGCTGTACTACAGCTCCAAAATAAGTCAGACTTTCTCACAGGTGTTTGCATTATATTTTGTGCACCATCTGTATGTACAATGTGCATAAAGAAAACTGTGTTTATAAAAAAGAGCTGGTTATGGTAGTTCTTTGTAGGGCATTAACGTATCCATGAATATTTGTGTTACTTCTGTGACAGGATCTTCTTGCACTAGGAATCAAAAAGATAATTTAGTATTGTCAAGGAATGGCTCAAATTTTTTAATGCACATGTTTTTTTTAATGCAATTCCTCCTTTGTCGTTTCTAATAGCTTTTCTTTCAATGAGCTTTGAATTGAATTAGTTTCCAGTGGCCTAAGCACGCTTAGTAGCAGAGCTTCCAACTGCTACGAAAAAATCTTAATTTCTTTTAAGAACAGCCTGATAATACGCTATGGATACGTGTCCAAAACATACGATTTCTTTGTGATTCCGAGAACCATTGCACCTATGTCGTTTGATAAAATATACATGAATGAATTAGATAATATTGCTTTTGTGCTTAATATTGTTCTGATATTTTTTTAAAAAATCAACGAAATAATTTATAATAATAAATGATAAATAAATTAAAATCAAAGTTATTAAATGTGCTATTTTACCCCCCCCCCCCCTATTATTAGTTCAGATTTTCAAAAGTTGGCAGCTATGTTTATTAGCACTCCAAAATGTAGTATATTCAGGGTCGGACTGGGAATGAAATTCGGCGCGGGCATCCAGAGAAAACAGGCGCCTCTCCAATTATATTAATTAAAAATGACATTCGTTATTAATTAATTTTTAATTAATTTCAAGAAACATAATTAGTTGTTAAAATATTTCATAATTTATACATTAAGCTGAATAATTAATAGCATGGACTAATCAACTAGTTATTAAAAATAAATAATCTAAAAATGAATTTAAATAAAAACCTAATATTTTTAAAATTCAATACAGAGCATTATTTTCAACAAATATATTTCTTAAAAATAATTAATTTTATTTTTCCTTGAATAATAACATTGTTTTTTTTTTTTTTTTTTGTCCATGGATCCTTACAACTGCTTTGCGATTTGTTGGATGTTATCGTCATAAAGGTTTACAAGTGATGGCAATACACCAATTTCTCTCAGGTTCGCGCTTATTGCTGGACACTCAAAGATATGACAAGGTGTAAGCTGTGTATCTGGGTCTGGGCAATTACAACAGTTTCTGTACACCCTTCTATCCTCTCCGTCAATCTTCATGCCCCTGTGATGGCCGGTTCTCAGCCTGGTTATAGTTTTTGTTATTGATCGATTTGTATTTATTTCACAAAGCTAATAACATTGATCAGGGACTTGTAAAGCATTTTTTTCTAAATTTTATTAAGCGACTTTAATATAAATTGCTAACTTACTTGTATCATATATAAAACTGACTAATTGTTTTACTGTTAGCGTTTAAAGATGGATAAATCAGCTCGTACACTACAGTTTTCTCGCAATTTCCCTAGGAAATGAATTTTGAAAGCGAAACTTAATTTTTATTACGTTCATTAAAAGTAATTGAAAAAAAGCTTTATTAAGTTCATTATTAGCAAGTAATCAGCACCTATTTAAGATGTTTACTTTTTGTAGTTTTTCACTGTCTTTTTTTTTAATCATTGATCGCTAATCTTTTACAAAGGAGAGCCTACGTATCCCCTTGTCCCTCCTTCCAAGTTCATAGTAAACTCTAATTCAATATTGAAAAGGGAAGTAAAACTGCTTACAATTTTGGAACTTACACTCAGAGTCATCTTCAATGGCGGATTTGCCATGTGCCATGTCATAAATGTCGCAAGTGCTTGGAGCACCCATGATCGTAGTGGCCCCAAAGGAAATAAAAAATGCATTAGATAAATGTTTTACATTGTCCTGTGATAGACAAAGATTCCCTCAAAAAAGCATTGCGACGGGCCCGCAAGCCTGTAATTCCTCCACTAGTCATCTTGTAGATCACTGAAAATCGTGGCACATCTTAACCAAACATTATTCGACAAAAAAATTAAGCTTTGACCTAAGAATGATCAATATTGTTATTGGCGAGCAATATGTCTACTATTGAAAAAAATTTGGGGGGGATTTAACTTAAATTGGAGAATATAATTTTGACACTATGACATGGAACGAAAAAGGAAACTCAAATATTTTATTTATCTTGATCAAATATATTCCAGTTATGTAATAATTGCCATGTTGATATATCTGATAGAAATAGTTGCTTTTTATTATGTTATTCGCATCGGCACCCAGGCACACATTAAAACTCGGTGAGACTTTAAAAGTACTAAAAGTATTACATAGAAATTTTGAATCTCGAAAGGTGAAATAACTGAAATTACCAAGAAAGAAGTAAAAGATGACTTAATAACCTCTATAGGCAGATCGTATTGGGTAAATAAGGAGAAAAATGTGTTACTAATTTGCATAGTAGTCAAGGGCGTCTATAAAGGGGGGGGGCAGGGGCCAGGGCCCCTCCTAAAATCAAGAAGTAAAAGAAAAAGCATAATTTGATTGGCGTTCGTTTAAAAAAATTGAGATTTAAGCTCCAAAGCTACAGGGAAAAGCAGCCGAGCTAGAAGTGTCCAGCAAGTTTTAATATCTTCATTAGTGGTGAAATGAAAAAATGCATTCTCTCTAGTGCCGGATTTTTAAGGGGAAATTCGAAGCCTGTGTTCTGGGTGGACATTTCAGAGGGCAACAAGTTTAAGTGTGACTCAAAACAAGGAATCAAAAGGGGATCATGACTCTCCTGACGGGGCCAAAGAGTTTCTAAAATCTCACTTTTAGATCTTTAGTTCTGGAAAAATTTCTAGGTGAGAGGACTTGATTCCCTCCGCTCTTCAATGTCACAAAAGAAAACTAAAGATTGTAAATTTCCGTAGCATTGCTCCTTACCCGCCTCTTCTCTAATAATTTGATCAGCAATCTCTCAAATCCGGTCACTTTTTAACGTTTTTAAAGATAATTTGCAATTGTGTTTTTAGGTAGGGGACAGGGGCGACAAATAAGGGGGGCAAGAGGGACGGTTGCACTCCCAAATGTTTCCCGCAGAATAATAAAAAACAGGGACATTCAATTTATATTTTCCACAAATCAATGATGGGTGTGTGAACTGTAAACGCGATATAGGTTTTTATTCCATCAAACTCTATAATAAATGCAAAAAGATTGAAACTCATTCTCTTGATGCGCGCAAAATAAATTTAAAAACTTTGTCAATTTTTAAAAAAAGCTGATGAAACTCGACACTTTTTCCTCTAGATTATTTCAAAGAGAAAGGAATCGGAAACATGTGTTTTCTAACTCTTACATAAGCACAACAGAACAAGAAAGGATTTTACTCTTTGACTGGATATTGATGAAAAGCAAAATTTTCTCTTGTTCTTGTCTCCAAGCATTGTAGATTAAAACTTAACCAAAAGTTAAAAACTAATTTCTACCATGCTGACAATAGCTTATAGCTTTTCTTGTAACGAGCTATAGCAGTGTTATAGCTCGTTACAAGAAAATTAAATCTTTGGACATAAAAACTTAGTGTTTTAATTACTCTAATTCTTCTTAATTTAAAATTATTTTTAAGACCTCTTTATGCCAACCAATAGGTATTTTGATTCATACTGAGGTATTTTATCTTTAAAAATCTCGCCCTCAAATAAAATGGTGAAATGCCGTTCCTGGTAGGAGAGCTCTTGAATGTCTCCATAAAAAGTTGTCACTACATTTACATAGTTACCAAAAAATGTATTTTTAAATTGAAAAATATTTAGGTCTGCCGGGATTACCTTGAAGTTTCAAGTTTTTTAGTGAAAACGATGATTAAAAAAATGTATAAATATTGTGTAAAGCAAAATAATTATTTGAGTGGAAAATGGACCAATCTCGCTATTTCAAAGCGCTGTACTTCAATGTTTTTTACTATCAATATAATAATAAAAATTATTCTGCAGAATGAGTAAATATTCTAAAAATATGACTGACTAGCGAAAATGTGAGGTTTTTCATAACTATTTCTGGTAACCTAAAAGTTAAATTTTAGCTGAAATGCATTTTTTATCGATAGATTGCTCTTTAAGTACTCCATTTTTGCACTTGTAATTATTTTGGCTTTACGCATAATTTATACATAAAAAAAAATCGTCGTTTTTACGAAAAACCTTGAAACTTCAAGTTAATGCCGGCGGACCTAAATATTTTTCAATTTCAAAACAAATTTTTTTGGTTACTATGTGAATACAGTGACAACTTTTTATCAACTTGAAATTTTGAATTTCCAAAAAAAAAAAAAATCGTGATACACCCTAATGTACATACGACTTAGAATTAATTGTAGGGGAGACTGGGTACGGTTGTGACAATTTTCATTTGCTCCCCCATAGATCCCTTAGCAATGCCTGTGAGCTGGTTTAAAGTTGTTTTTATGTTAAAGTGTTTATTTGCCTGCTTATAAACACTAAAATTTTCTCCCTAAGTACAATAGTTAACTCACAGGACCAAATTAAACAAAAAAGGAAAAAATGTCACAACCGACCCCACCCCAGGGGCGGTTGTGACAGTGCTTGGGGTCGGTTGTGACAAGTTCAAAAATACAGCAAAACAGTCTAGATCACTTTTAATTTCAAGTAATATTAAACGTAATTCAACATAACCTTCATCTGGGAAAGTTTAACATTTAACAATGTGTCTCGTTCAGTTGAAGTAGCCTTATACCAAGTCTTACAAAAATATCAGGTTTTTGGAATTTCGTAACGTCTGTTTTGGCAACATTATGCACATCCTGTGGGTCATAACCGTGTCTGTTCATAACAATTCTCAAGTATCAAAGAAAGATTCTACATTTATTTGTTTTATTGAAGCTTGTTACTCTTGAAAGGCTAGTTGCATGAGCTACACGAACAGACGTGAAACATTTCTATTCATAAATGAACGGAACCATTTCTCAGTAGCCATTTTACTCTCATATCTGCTTTCAGCGTATATGTAAGCTCAAAAGCACTTTATTATGAGCAATATAACCTATGCACACGTTGTTTTCATTGTGACAGCGCCGGCCGGCTCCATCGCGTTTACGAATGAATGTTTCGTAGCAAAGACTTACGATTAACGTTGCATTTCCAAAGCTGTCCGAAAGAAAAAAAAGTTTCACTTCTTTATAAGCTTCTTTATATTTCATTAGGTCACACTGCCCTATTTCTGTCTTCTCCAAGCGTATTATGGGCATCAAATATGATAAAAACATGTTTTACTCGTGTCACAACCGTCCCCACGCAATTTGTCACAACCGACCCCAACCCACTACTTTTGAAAACAGCAATCGCCATGGCAATACAAAATAGCCTACATAAAAAGTAATCACTGCTATTTCACTATTAAGGTTCACTACTAACGGGGAGAAAACTTTCATTTCTCTATCTGTACCCATTCAACAGGAATTACTAAAAGACATCGAACAAAAAAACTTACTTTTGACTGTTAAAAAGTAACCAACCCCTCTGCTAGCGTTAATGTCGCTCGATGGCTACCGCAATGCTTTGACACACATTCAGACAAACATGCTGATACTCTCTCTCTTTGCTTCAACCAGGTATTAATTATGGTTTAGCTAATATGACGACTGTCACAACCGCCCCGCGTCACAACCGTCCCCAGTCTCCCTACTTTTGAACACAAATCGTTGTAGTTTTTGAATTAAATTGACAAGTTTAGAATAAGTATATCAACCAGTTTTAATATCTCGACAGCGGACATTAGTTACGATCTGCGACTGTCATTTGATATCTTAGTGGAAGAATCATATTGCGGTATCTCATAATATGACCTAAATTAAAACGTTTGCTAAATCATTTACCGATATGCTTCCCATTTACTTACATTTCTTCCAAAACGAAAAACATATTCATTTGAATTAAATAGGAAATTAAAAGTAAAACGTAATCATTTTTTTTACCTACTTGATGAAGAAAAGAGCAACTTACATAAGATCCAAGGACAGGAAATCCACGTCCAAAATGCATGACGGAGAGAAGTTTGGTGTGGATGCCAAGGGCCAAAGGGGGGGGGGCATGGGGATCATGACTCCTCTCTTAAGCAGCTAAATATAGCCTAAAACTGCATTTTAGGGGCTTATAGTTAAAAAAACCGCCAAACACCCGCGTTTTAGCGCGAAACTTGCACTTGCTGTGAGACTGCGACATCCCCCCTTTCCGAAAATGACCACCTCCTGAGTCAGAAGCTGGATTCGCCCTTGGTGGATGCAGAGGTTACGACGGGAAAAACTTCCCTTTTCTTTCAACGAAAACGCCTTTCGTTCGTCCGCATGCCCTAAAGTTCCCGCGTTCCCGCTAAAAAATTTCACCCCCAGACCGAAACCCCCAGGAGATGTCTTTTCGTTTCTTCAATCAGTCGTCCTCGTCCAGTCTTATAGATTCTTTATACTCTCATTGCAATGGCTTCTTCGATTGCAGAAATTTCGCACATTCACACGAATAAATCATGTCCTGCATTTTTGCGTTTTTTCTTAATACTATAAAAAAGTATCAATGAACGAATGTGATATCCTTCGCCTTAGAATGTTAGAATTAAGGTAGTTAAATAAGCGAAATATGTTTTTTTTTGGTAAAAATCTCCTATTCTAACTTTACTCCAATGTTAATGTTAATATATGGTATTAGCTTGTTCTTAGCGAACAAGAGAAAATTTAACATCTGATATTCAAAAAAAAAAAATAATAATAATAATAATAATAAGTAAATAAATAAATAAAAACTATTCAGTGGGGAAAAAATTCTATCCTTTGCGGGGGAGGGACTGCCCCAGTGTTTCTTTCAGGCATCTCTCTGGGGGGGGGGCACTGCCCTCCCGGAGAAAGTCAACTGCCCCCCCCCCCCCGAGGAAAACTCAGTTTGTACTAATATTCAAAAAAATAAATTAATTACACTAAGAAGAATAAAAAAATAAGCAATTAAATGTTTAACAAATAAATATAAAAGTATTAACGAAAATTTTAAAACGTACATCATGGGGATGGGGGGGGGGGGCATCAAAGGTAGCCTTCAATTGAATTCTAGAATGTCAATTTTAGGAAACTACTGGGGGGATTTGAACCCCTTCTTTTCCCTTGAAGTTATTTAAAATCGCCTACAGTTTTTTTCGGGGGGGGGGGGGACTTTCAGTTAGAGTGCTGAGCTGCATCAATTTTCATAATGTTATAAAAGATAGTCTACAAAAGCGTTTTTAGGATATCAATTTTTCAAATATCAAACTCCATCCGTTTACACAGCGTCGTCAAAGATATGGCTTGAAATCGATTAATCATGACTTCAATTTCGAAAATGTTTTTTAAGAGAATATCAAATCGCATTCCTTTTCCTCTACTATTATCAAAGATTGTCGACAATTGAATTTTATAAATAAAATTATAAAGTTTTCGAGGGGGGGGGGTGCATCGAGACCCAATTCTTGTCTATTTTTTCTCAAACATGGCTTGTAATTGCATTTTCTGGTATTTCAATTTTAGAAAATTCTGGGAGGACAGTCTGTGGACCCGTTCCCTTTCCTTAACGTCTAAAATTGGTTTACTCTTGGGCTTCCAGGACTTATATTTCGAAAATTTTAAGAAGGAAAATCCTAAATCCATCCTTTTCTCCAATTAATCAAAATGCATCAAAACTGCCTTTCAAGATTTCAATTTCAAAAATCTTTCCACGGTACCACAATCTTCAATTTCGTTCAATTTCATTTTCCTGGGATTCCCCCTGCCAAACCCTGTCCATTTCTCTAATGTCACCAGAGATGACCAGCAGTTGTGGTATTAGTCTATCAATTTCAGAAACATTCTGGGAGCCTCCTCTCCTCTAAATCTAAAATTGACCTACAATTGTGTATCTAGAGCTTAAGTTTCGAACTGCATCTCTTACATAACTTCATCAAAGATCGTCTGTATTTGCGCATTTAGGGCTTCAATTTGAAAATTTTCCTGGAAGAGTGCTTCCAAATTCCCCTGACTCTTGTTAAATTTCGTAAAAAAATTCGTTTAGGACTTTAATTTCGAAAGTTTGCGAGGGAAAAAATCCTTTTATGCCCAGGATTTGATTAATCTTATTTCTATTTCTCTTCGTTTTTAAAACATGATCCATCCTATGCGTGCTCTTCATTCATTTGAGTAATAATCATTTTCTAATTTGAGAAACTGGATACACTCTTTGTTTCACAACAAAGATCTATACAACTATGTGTTAAAAAAAATTGAGGGTCACCAAAACCTCATATCGCTCCCCACCCTTGTCAAGTATATTTGACTTCACGATAGACGACGACAGCATTGTTTCATTATGAATTATAATGGTCTCAGTTTTTCTATCTTTAGCCCTTTTATAGGAACGGAATAAAGAAATTATTTAAGGAAATTAAGTGTTTAAACCTTCCCAGGGAGCACATGGGGATTTATTTAGGGAAGGGTCAAGCCAATTATTAAGGCAAATTTACAAATTGATAATTCAAAATGTTAAAGTTTTTATTGAGAGAAGGTGGTTTTCAATTTATTTCGGAGGGGAGAGAGGTGGTCCACATCCACTCACTTGTCAACTACGGATTTAGCTTTTGGTTTTGTGGGAGGTCATTATCAAAAAAAAAGGGGGGGGGGTGCAATTTTAGTGCTCAAATGGGGGTTGGGCAAATTTGTCGAAAAAAGTCCCCGAAATGCAATTTTAGGCCAGCCCTATAATCCCTCCCCTCCGGATTCTCCAAGTGCCCCCCCCCCCGGGAGAAAAATATCTGAAAGAAACACTGGACTGCCCTCCTGCCAAATCCTCTATTTGGTTCCATCTAGTCAACCATACAATTTCAGCCATTGGCGAAATCAATTTTAACTATTTGGGGGCCCTTAAAAAGCAGCGGGGCCTAGTCAGTAATCAGGCTCTGTAGACCAGGCCTCTCAGGCCTTTCTTTAAATCAGGTCGTGGGTGTAAAAACGTGCTGCGTTTAGTTACAGTTGGTAATTTCTAAAACCAATCTTTTCGTGTTTTCGATTTTAGTCTGTTTTTGGGCCCTATGGTCCTATGGCATCACCTTCAAAAAAAAGTCACACATTGTTTCCTTGGTCAGGTTAGGGGGCCCCAGATGTTTTTTACTTGAATGCAGATAAAGATTCAGCCCAAACTGTGGTCAATAAATAGCGCGACGAAAGTTCGGGAAAACTTGGGTCGGACGAAGCGAAGCCCCTTCGTTTTTTTATTTTATTTTATTTTTTTATTTTTACAGCTTGAAGCAGTTTTGGCGTTTTAAGTACAGAGAGCGCCTTAGGCGCCGAAGCTTGAAGCAATATTGGGGTTTTACGTACGGAGAGCCCATAGGTGCCTTTGGTCGGTGAGAAGGGGGCCCCTTGAAGCTTTGGAAGCGCCTCCTCAGGGGCGCCGAAGTTTGAAGCAGTATTTGCGTTTTAAGAAAGGCGAGTGACTAGGAGACATCGGTCGGGGAGAAGGGCAATTGAAGCTTTGGAAGCGCCACCTCAGGGGCGCTGAAGTTTGAAGCAGTATTTGCGTTTTAAGAAAGGCGAGTGACTAGGCGCCTTCGGTAGGGAAAAAGGGTACGCCCTCGGCGCGCCCCTTAAAGCTTCGGAAGCGCCTCCTCAGGGGCGTCGAAGCTTAAAGCAGTATTTGCGTTAAAAAAAGGCGAGTGACTAGGCGACATCGGTCGGGGAAAAGGGGGCGCCCCTTGAAGCTTTGAAAGCGCTTCCTCAAGGGCGCCGAAGCTTAAAGCAGAATTTGCGTTTTAAGAAAGGCGAGTGACTAAGGCGACATCGGTGGGAAGAAGGGGGCGCCATAGGCGCGCCCCTTGAAGCTTTGGAAGCGCCGAAGCTTGAAGCAGTATTTGCGTTAAAAGAAAGGCGAGTGACTAGGCGACATCGGTCCTTGAGAAGAGGGAGATTTCGGCGCGTCCCCTGGAAACTTTGGAGGCTACCCCCCCCCCCGGGGCCCCGAAGCTTGAAGCAGCATTGGCGTTTTTCGTACGGAGAGCGTATAGGCGCCTTCGGTTGGTGAGAAGGGGGCGCCGAAGCTTGAAGCAGTATTGGCGTTTTAAGTATGCAAAGCACCTATAGGCGCCCCTTGAAGCTTTGAAAGCGCCCCCTCAGGTGCCCCTGACTTGTTTAGGGAAACGCCTGGTCGTCTGGAGCAAGGCGACAAAAAAAAAAAAACTATGGTTTTCAACAAACAAAAATTAATACAGAAAAAAAGTTTGAAGTAAAAAAAAAAAAAAAAAAAAAAAAAAAAAAACGTCGACGACTGTCGATCGGCGCTTTTCAGAGCGGCGCACCGGGCATTTGCCCGAATGCCCACATGGCCAGTCCGACCCTGAGTATATTATTGTGCGATCTCAGTAGTTGTGGATTTCGAAACAGGGATAGTTTTATTGCATTTTGAGGGCTTAACAAATATTTCCTCATAAAAGTTCATAAAACTGATTCCCAGATAAGATCTAAATAAAGCTGTGAAATCTTCAACTGTGTTACAATCAAATCACGTGGAATGAAGTCTACTTCATGTTTAAAATCATTAAAATAAGAAAAAAATGTGTTTTTTTTTTTTATTGTTTGGCGAGTTCTCAAAATGTTTGGTGAATCATTGTCGATGCATAGTTGCAAATACTAGCCCGCCAGCTACAAGAATGATTTGTTATGATAATGTTCTTGATATAAGTGGTTTTTGAGACAGACA